>VDFB02025590.1:0-33530 GCA_007258455.2 Sequoia sempervirens | reverse complement strand
TCAAACATTTGCAAACAACTAACTTCTATTCTTCTATTTCATTGGTTCTCTCTCTCTCTCTCTCTCTCTCAAAGGCACAGAAATTTATTTTGTACTATTCCTTTTGCATACAGCATCTATATAGAGAAATATAAATTAGTATTTGACATCATTTAGGACAAAATTCATCTCACAAGATTGAAATCTTCTTCCATTCAGCAATGAAATCTGGTATTTCACCCTCAAAGTTGTTGCTAGATGCTCGACTGCAAGAAAAGAATTTTATTTTGTGTTAGTCTTCTAAACTTTGAGATATTAACATTGAATCTTTAAAGCAGAGAATCACAAGGTAGAGGCTTACAAATCTTTCAAAACCTTGAATCTGGAAAAGCTTTTAGGTATGCGTCCACTAAATTGATTATTTCCAACATGCCTGTAAATGAAAAGAAACAAATTATTTTCTAGAATGTCCAACTTTAATCAACACTTTTAAAAGGACAACTACTCTATACACAAGCATAAATAGAGACATGCATATTCAATTTCTTTCTCTATAAGAATTCCATAAAAATAACATATCTTCAAGCTCATATGCCCAGGGACCTTCTTCTGTCCATGAATCAACTGGGAATCCATTTTCTTGCTCAACTCATTGTGTGGGAAGTAAACTACCTGAAATGGTCTCAACTTAATGGGCTATCCAGCGAACATCAAAGAGAATGGTTTCTTCTCAAAAATCAGTTTACAAGCATTCTTCCTACTGAACAAATTTGTACCAATAACTTAATCTGGGGCAAGATTAACTCCTCTGGGTGCTACACAGTCTGGGCTAGTGCTCACTCTTTCCACTAGGCAACCCCCTAACTGCTCCTTGAACATCATCTTGAATATCAGCATCACCCCGAAAGTCAAATTTTTCCAGCCATTACTCCAGAAAAATAAGGTACTTGGTGAAAACCTTATTAAAAGAGGCATTTTGGGCCTTCACATCTGCTTCAGATGCTTCAAAGATTGTGAAACTCAATCCCACCTTTTCTTTGACTACAAGGAAGCTTCTTCTCTGTAGATCTCTACCTCTCTTTGCTTTGGAGTTTGATTTTGCAACAAACTAAATCTAAAAACCTATAATCAGCATTGGAGCTCTTGCTATAGCAGCTCTTTAAAGGAAAACCTTCCATTGAATTTTTAAGGTCTTCGTTACCCTCTTTTTGCGTAGCTTATTTGGCTTGATGGGAGGAAAAGGATTTTTTAAGACTCTACAACTCTGAAAAGTACTCTTATCCACTGGATTCAGTACGAGATGGCAGAAAATGCCAAAGTCCATTTCAAAAATCAGAAAAGTCCAGCCTAGCTCTCCCAAGCAAAACTCAAACTGCTCAAAAATTGGAAGCTCGGGGGCTTTCTTAGCAGTAACCCAATTAACTACCCTTCTCTGGATATTTGTTTCCACTAATTAGCTCTCTTCTTTGATAGGACTTCCAAATACAGTCCCAACATCACTGCTGCTGGTGGCATGATTAGGCTTAACCTGCACCACAAGATCCTTGATATCTGCTTAAACTTAGGTCAGGCCTCTAATAATATAGCTAAGATTATTGGCTGCAAGTACAGCCTTTCTCTTGCTGTCAAAGAAAATCTTAAAACCCTCAACGTTTATGGAGAATCTAAGCTCATAATCCAATGCCTCTTGGGTTAACAAGTGATTCAATCTATCCAGCTTCACATTGTGCTTGATCAAGTCACTAAGCTTCTCATAATTTTCAACCAAACCAGCTGGCATCATATTCCTAGAAAGCTGAACCATTTAGCAGATAAAAGGGCCAACAAAGGCATTTAGCTAAACATATTTTCAGCCCCCATCCAACATTTCAGATCCCGAAGAACTGATACTTCACATGACTTTGATTTTTTGACTATACATTCTCCAACTTGGGAATGTTGTACTTTGTCTTTTCTGATATATCTCTTGCTCGCTCTGTATATAAATAAAGCATTTTTTTTAAATAAAAAAATTTCTATGGAAAATTTATATGAAGTCAATCATATATACATGAAGAATGAACCTGAAAAAGTAGGATAAATTGCTCAAAAAAGATTCTACATCAACTTACAATTTCTCAAGGGTGCTCAAATTTGCAAGTTGTCGTGGCAATCGTCCAGATAGATTATTTGAAAGAACCACCCTATAAACCACACAGAGATTTCTCAAATTAAAAAAAAATGCATATCACTATCCATCTTTAGAGCAGAAGTCCTGAGGTGTAAGAGATCAAATAGCAATCTTACAATGAAATCAAGCTACTAAGGTTTCTGAATTCCTTTGGAATATAACCTGACAGACGGTTTATGCCAAGTGACCTGAAATAAATAAATCAAGTTTTTCAAACACACTTAAGATGGTAAGTCCGATAGGCAGTCTCAAAGCACGTGTAAGATAATTTCAATTCTTATGTGCCACTGCCCATCATCAACATTTATTTGAAGCAGATTCATAATGTTCCAAAGAGCAATGCTACATACTAGATTCAATCCATGAGCAGAATTACAATTTCTAAAGATTTTCTAGTATTTCAACCTGTTAATATAATATCTGTATTTTGATTTGAGAGAAAGAGAGGGGAGAGTTTCAAAGATCTGATTGGAAACAGCCTAGGGATTACTTAACGTTAAGGAACTTTATGTGCGAATGAAAACTTTGAGGCAAACTCCCAAAAAGATTGCTTTACACAAGTGACAATAGAAACTCATCATAAAATTACAGAGCTTACAAATTTTTCAAATGGACCAAAGATCCCAGCTCTACAGGTATCGAGCCGTTAAGATAGTTCCGAGTCAGGTCACTGTGGAAACAAGAAAATGAATTTGATATGAGTATAACCATTGATTGTGAAAATTCTAATGGAGTTTTAAATTCAAAAGTCTGTTAAAAAAACTGTTTAAACCAAGTCGCCAAACAGAAAAACATACAAGAGTGCTGCTATAAAATGAAGGTTCAGTGAAAATTATTTCATTGTGTCACACTCATAGTATAAGGAAGTACTGGTCTAATTACAAAATGTGAAAAAATTGTATGGAAAATAATTAGGGTGTTCGTTATGCAATTACTTTTGCTATTGTTATCAGAAGTTAAAAGTATGAAAATACTATTTAGTATTGTTCATCATTTTATTTACCTGAAAATATGGCCCATTTGTATTATCAGAACAACTCATCGTTTCAACAATTGTCTGAAATTGTTGTCAAATTCTGTGTATTTAAACTACCATTTATAGTCCAATGTCATTAGCCTGAAATTTTATTTACCAAGAAGATACGACAAGTACTGTCTCCAATTCATACCCCTTCAGCAGTGTGCACCATGCACGTTTATTTATAAGATTTCACCACCCTGTCAGGGAATGACTACTATCGAGATGCCACAGATTAGTTTTTTGTTTTCATAGATGTTCAAATCAGTGTTAAATTGGCCACCATATCCCCCACATCTCATCCAATACGTCAATGAGTTGCCAGTGCAAATTAATTTCATATGCCAGTCATTTCAATGGCCTTGGCTAGGGTATATGGAATTTATCTTTCTTTCATTTCATAATCCTTGATCTCAAACATTGTTGGTGTTAAATGACCAGCAACCATTGAAATTACTTAACATGACAATCTCTTTTCCTTCAACTCAGTGTACTTGACAAGCCACTAGTAGCATATCTCTAAGGAAAGCTAGATCTACTTGTCAGCAGCTTTCCCATTTGATTTCTGACCGATATGCATTATTAGTCAATTTGGATCAAACGTTCTAGGCAGAAGTTGTGAATGCAATTGAAATGTCCCTGGAATGGCCATTAGCTCAAAACAACTATAAATTTTTATAATCAGCTAAAATCCTAACTCTTTCTCACCAAGTTCCCTATGTGGGCAAGGTGAGAGCATATGAAGAATAGAATGAGGACAATGAAAATAACTAACAAGATATTGGCATCTTGCCAACCAAATTACATTAGTATCAAACTAGCAGTTAACAATTAGAAATGCATCAATGCCAAAATGACAAACTATATCATCCGATTCTGATGCGTGCAAAACAATGGATAATGATACGAAAATAAAATGGATCCGATGGATAAACCGACTAGGATCTTCTTACAATGACAGAAGGGATCCAGCAATGAACCGTCCAAGATCTTATATCAAATAAAATCAAACAACCGGTGGTAAACCATCTAGTGGTTACAATTACGGATTTACATCAATATTTATACATCAAAGACTTTTTCTATAAATTCCAATGAATTGGCAAACAACATTCAAAAAGTGTATAATGAATTGATAGGTCTGAAAATAAAATGAGTGTCAAACTGAAAACTAAACATAAATTGCTGCAAACTAAAATGGATGGCCCTGAAATTTGTACAGCCTGTTGTGACCTTTTCACACATCGCCCCATTGCAAATGGGGACCCCCTAATTTTTGCTTCGTTTCGATCTTTTGGCTTGATTTTGGTTAGTTTTCCTATTATCTCTCTCTTGTTCTGTCTATCTTTCCAGGGATGTGCCCGCTTGAATTGAAATTTTGGCTAAGTCTGAGAATTAGGGTTTTGAGTCTTTCGGCCAGTTTGAAGTCAAATGGAGTGAATAAGTTGAAATTTGAGCTTGGTGTTGCAGTCAGTAAGCTTCCAGCAGGTCCCCCACAGAATTTCATTGAATTCTGACAACTTACTATTTTTAGTAAGTTCCAAATTTGGGACATTTTCTCAGCACTTTTAAAGTTTTATCCGTCACACTACATCCAGAGGACGTCAAGCTATTTGTCTGCAAGTTTTGAGCTAAAACGGACAACTTTCTATTTTTAGCAAGTTCACCTTCAGGAGCTGATTTTAGGGTTTACATGCGAAGTTTTTCAATGCACGTTTGAAGAATATTTATGGGTTTTCTGAGACCTACGCGATGATATAACATGCAAGATGAGATGATAACTTTCAGAACTCAGCCTTCAGAGGCTATTTTTAGGGTTTGCATGTTGGAATTTTCTACGCATGTCTGGATATTCTTTGTGGGTTTTTCGAAAGCTTTGCAGTGGTGTAACATGCAGACTAGGATCAGGACCTTTTTCAGGAGCCATCTTCGGAGGCCATTTTTAGGGTTTGCATGTAGGACTCTTTAGCGCATGTCAGGTTATTCTTTTTCAAGAGCTACGCAGTGATGTGACATGCAAACAGAGTTGGTCACTTTTTCAGAGACTTACTATTTTTAGCAAGATCATTCCGGCAACTGCCCAGCACCTCAGTATCACGAACAGAGCAAAGTGCAACAGAAACGGGGTCAAACGGAGATCGTTTAAGCAACATGCAAGTCAGATTAGGGTTTCTAGCTTCGGGACCCAAAACGAGGGGTCAAACGCCAGAATTTTTGAAAACCAGTGTATCCCACTGCTATCAGTATCTTTCAAGCTATCCATTGGTAAAATTTGAAGGCAATCTGAGCACTTACTATTTATAGTAAGGCACTCCAGAAACAGGCTATAAATAGTAAGTCAGCAGCAGGCGCCAGTGTGAATAGGCAAGTCATCCCATTAGGATCACACCAGTCAGGTTTCAAGTTGAACGGAGTTGCAGAAGTCCTGAAAACAAGCAGTTACTATAAATAGTAAAACACCTCCAGAAACATGCTATAAATAGTAAGTCAACATGAGATGGCAGTGTGAACAGATCAAATAAGTCATGAAGATCCTGTGGCGCGAATTCCAAATCAATCCAAGCTTCAGAGGTAAGAAAATCAGAGGGCTTACTAAATATAGTATACAAGGGCGAGCAAGCTGAGAAATGTCTAAGTCTAAAGAAATTCCTGCTCACCCTGTCAAATGCGCACAAGATAAGATTGGCAGGAGGATTGAAAAAGTTTCAAGTGAGTTATTCCTGCTCCTACCCCAAATTGCGCCCTCAAGGAGAAGAAGCCATGAAAAATTGTCTAAGGCATGAGAAATTCCTGCTCAACCCCCTAAATGTGCCCATGATGGAAAGGAGTCTAGGAAAATTTCGAAGTGTTAATTCCTACAGGGATCTCCAAATGTGCCCAAGTTATCTGGTCATGAAGGACATGAGAAAAAGTTTCTAAGTATGTGAAATTTCCTCCTCCACCCCCAAAATGCACCCATCTCAAGGAGATAGCTTCGAAATCTTCTAAGTATTGATAAATGGCAGGAGGCCCATCAAAATGCGCCCAAGCTTGTGAAGGGGCATGGAAAAGTTTCTAAGTATGCAAAAATGGAAGCTCCACTAGTAAAATGCACCCAACTTGCATGGTGGCACCAAAAAATTTCTAAGGCATGAGCAAACTGGAAGTACCCCTAGTCAAATGCGCCGATATTGAGGCAAGGTGATGGCTTAAAACATTTCTAAATATAAATTTTTCCTTCTCCACCCCCTAAATGTGCCCAAGAAGTTGAGAGAGTTAGAAAAGTTTCTAAGGCATCTAAATTTGAAGCTTGACACCCTATATGTGCCCTTGACTTGGAGGAAGCCTTGAAAACGTCTAAGTATGGAAGAATGGAAGTAAGACCCCTTGTATGTGCCCAAGAAGTTGAGAAGGTCAGAAAATCCTCTTAGGCATGAAAATTTGAAGGAAGCACCCCTATATGCGCCTAAGAGTAGAGAGAGAGGAGTGAAAATTTGGTTAAGTGTTGAAAATTGGAAGCATCAACACCTAAATGCACCCAAGGACATGGGAATGCATGGAAAACTTTCTGAGGCAAACAAATTGAAAGCTCACCCATAGAAATGCGCCTTAACATGGAGATGGATGAGAAATTTAGCTAAGTGTTGCAAACTTGAAGCTTGACCTCCTATATGCACCCTTGAAGAGGAAATCCATAAAGATTTGTCTAAGGCATCAAAATTGGAAGTAGGCACTCTCATATGTGCCTAAGAGTTGAGGAGGAAGTTTGATATTTTCTAAGTGTTCAAAACTTGAAGTAGTTACCTCTATATGCACCTTGACTTGTGGGGGGAGTTGGAAAATGTTCTAAGTGTTGAAAATTGGAAGTAGAGACCCCTATATGCGCCCAAGCCAATGAAGGAGATGAAAATTCAACTAAGGCATCAAAATTGGAAGTAGACCCTCTCATATGCGCCTGAGATAGGAGGGATGCTTGGAGAGTTTCTTGAATAATGAATTGAAAGTTGAACCCTGCAAATACGCCCAGATAGGAGGGATAAGAATAAACTTTGGTGAGAAATATTTTTCTAAGGTATAAATTGCAAAAATTAAAAGTACCCCTTCGTCTATGGACACATGAATTTGATGTTTTCAGAGGGAAATTCTCTTCTGGGTACTGGATATCTTCGACAAGGAGATCATTTTGAAACTTTCCACGCCTCGCCTAAGACTTTAAGATGGAGATTTTACTCAGGCGCCTGGTTGATGAAGTCTTCTAGAGGAAATGAATTATTTCTAAGGCAGATGGGTTGGAAATTTGGCTAAGGCAAAAAGGGGATATCATGCTAGTTGGGAAATTTTCTAAGGCGGAGAGAAATCAAGCAGCACCCTCTAAACGCGTCGTCAAGAAAATAAAAGTTTCTAAGGCACAACTTCAAGGTACACAGGAAGCAGAGTACAAGATGGGTTGGAAATTGGCTAAGGCATGAAGAATTTGAGGAAGAAGTTTGCTAGAGGAAAAGTGATGAACCCTATCAGATCCGGAGATCACTCAAACATTGGAGATCAAAACATGGAGATCAAATATGTAAGGAGAATTTATATCATTAAGTGTTCTAATGCTCCTCTTTATCTGTTTTGCAGGATGAACGTCGGGGCCAAGGCACGATGACTTGAAGTGATGAAGCAAATAGTCCAAGATAAAATCATGAAGAGAGATGTCGGAAGAAATGGCTAAGTGTTGGAATTTCTCCTCAAAGACTCAATATGCACCCAACACAGTCAGGCGAATGGCAAGTGGGAATGATTGAATCCAAGACAAGAAAATCTTTCAAGTTCAGAATAAAGGAAAAGATGAAAGCCCAGGCGTTGGAGACTGTCATCATGACAGATTGAAGGACAGAATAAAGGAATTCTTCTTAAGTCTGAAGTCCTCCAGCAATGACCCAAAAGATGTTCTCCAGCATGCTTAGTACAACTCAAGATGCAGTGGCAGGAGGGAGGAAAATGACCATCGAGCAGGAGAAAGAAGTTGCAGCCTCGGCCATACCCTTTCAAGAAGTTGAAGCCATGATGATCAGACTCATCCAGTTTGCAGTCAAGAAGAGGAACAAGAACAATGTGAATGCGTCTATGAACAGGAATCTTCTAGAGGATGGTGGACATTAATTGTTCATTTATTCCTCCACTCTTCTTGGTGGCAGTTTTTAGGGTTAGGGCTTATGTGGCTAATTTGAGCCCTTCATTGTAATGTAATCTAAGCCATCCATGGGACTGGGCCAACTATAAAAGGGGCATCCCCCCTCATTTGTAAATTATTAGATTAGAGTAGAGATAGGAAGATAGAGAGACAACTTAGAAGTAGCATAGCGTAGATCAATAGTGTAGTTTGAAGAAGAAGGAAAGTTTTTCCTTTGAAAACTTTGTAAGAAATTGTTGTGAATACTCTCTCAATAAAAAAAGTTTCATTGATGATGATCTCATCTTTTGTTGTGAGTAGCTAGCGAGGTTTTTGTTGACGTGTTTTTCGTGACCGCACCAACGCAGAATAAAGTCGCCAACAGCTACCCTATTCTCTCTTGATCAAAGTATTCTGCATGCTAAGATTGCAAGAAAGTTCATGCGTTCAACTCCAAGGTTCTTTTAATGCGAATAGGCTCAAGTTGGCTCAATGTGATTTGCTGGTATTTCAAGGGGACTTACGGAATTGTTCGGCAGCGGAGAAAGGAATTCAAATGCTCGAAAGATTTATCTATGAAGCGCGGGTTTCCTATTTTAATCAGAAAGTACTAAATTGAAATGGGGTAGGGTTTAGAGAGTTTAAATCTATTCTAAGGCGTGGGATATGGAGCTCAACTTCAGCAAACTTTCAACCGGAACTTCGCTTTGCCTCGTATCGGACAGCTTCCACGGAGTCGGTGCAATCTTCAAGGGAGATGACTAAGATGTTCAAACCACCATTTGACATGAAGATACCATCACAACGACGCATACCATCATTCAAACTGTGATTGAAGTTAGGCCCACAACATTTCCAGTTGACCACACAAGGCGCATTCACCATCAGCAAACACACTAGTGGTATGGATAGACGAAGTTGCTTAGATCAAACACCACATTCCACAGCTAACATCTACTTGCATGGAATGAAAATAGTACTACTTTGAACTATTTTACGCTACCATCTAAATCGGAAGGACGAAGAAACCTTGCTAGCTACTCACAACAAAGACGAAATTCACCAACAATGAAAAACTCTTTTATTGAGAGAGTGTTCACAACAATTTCTTACAAAGTTTTCAAAGGGAAAACTTTCCCTCTTCTTCAACTACTCTATCAATCTATACTAAGCTACTTCTAAGTTGTCCTTCTACTCTCTACTTTCTAACTTCTACCTCTATGTCTAATTTCTAATGAGGTACAAATGAGGGGGACTCCCCCTTTTATAGATGGCCAAGTCCAACGGACGGCTCAGATTACAATCGACTGGATGGCCCAGATTGTGCCACCTCAGCCCTAAACAAGATTCGCCCTAAAAACCGCCATAATGGATAGTGGGGCAATAAATGAGCAATTAATGGCCACCATCTTCTAGAAGATTCTAGCCTTGAAATGCGTTCACACTGCTCTGTTGTTCGCGTTCAGCCAATTCTGTTGATCGCTTGGAGGAGGGTAAAAGAGTCTCTAAGATTGCCTCCTCAGATAAAATTCGATAGAATCTGGAGTTCGACTGCTCTTGATCTTCTTCTTGACGTTGTTCTTCAACCTTGCTCAAACTTCCACTCTTTTCTCCATCTTGAGTTTTGAAAACATTTCTTCTCTGTCACTGAGTCTCAACACTTAGCCATTTTCTTGCAACTTTCTTCCTTTGAGGTTGAGATGTCGTCTTGAATCACTTGCTTCATCACTCTAAGTCATCACCGCTTGGTCTCGACGTTCCCCCTGCAAAACAAGCAAGGAGAAGGGTATTAGAACACTTTATAATATAAAATCACTTTACTTACCTAATTTTCACGCTCCAACTTCCAAGCGTTCATCGTCCTCACTAGTCAACTTCATCCTTCTGCATGATGCCTTAGCCAAATTTTCAACCCATCTTGCATTCCGCTTGGGCGCACTTCACTCTGATATTTCATCCAACTCAGACTTGAGGAAAATCCTTTCATCAGGAATTTGATCAAAAATCATCTAGGTGATCATTTTCAAATTCATATGCCAAGGCACTTTTTATTCCATGCCTTAGAAATTTTTAAAATTTCCCTTAGGAAATTCAACAACCCGGTGCCCATCAAAAATCCTCATCCTGAAGGCCACAACAAAGCATGGAAGACTTTAAAATCAACTCCTCATCAATAATCTTCAATACCCAAAAGAAAATTTCCTTCAGAACGCGTCGAACCCATGGGTGTACAACGAACGGGTTCATTTAATTTCCTTGAATTTTGAACCTTAGAAAAAAAAATATTTTCAACAAATTTATTCCAGTTCTTCATCCCTGTGAGTATTTCTTTGCTCTGACTTGGAAAATATTTTATCCACCCTGCGCAGCTGGCATCATTTGATTTCATCACTGGCAATCCTGCTCGTGCTTCAAGAAAAACTTCATCACCTTCATGTCCAGGCGTATTTTCTAAGGAAGAGAATATTTTGCCTTAGAGAAATTTTAAATCACTTTGCATTTTGAAAATTTGCCTTAGAGAATTTTATTCGTTCGCCAGTGGTGGAAATTTCATCAACTTCACTTAGAAAAAAAAAATTATTCATGAAGGCGCCTAGCACATTTTATCTTTTACTCACCACCTTGCATTTTACTTGGAAAATATTTCCACTTGAAGCTCCAATGCCTTAGGAAAAATTATCAACACTTAACATTCTCAATGCCTTACCACTTATCACTTCACCACTTAGCAATATCAATTTTCAAATCCAAGCGCACTTCTCACTTGAAGGGGAAAATTTAACTTTATCATGCCTAGTATACTTCACTTCATACTTCCATCATCCTAGGCGCATATCCCACTTGAAGGTGACCTTTCAGCTTCCTTTCTTTTGTCCTCACATGGCCCCATTTGGGCGCATTTCACTATGTGTGGTGGATGAAACTCTCACTTAGAAAATTTTTATCAATTCCTCCCTAACTTGGGCGCATTTCATACTTGAAGGAGGATAAACTTTAAACGCCACCTTTGACTTAGTCATTACATGGTTTTCAACGCCTTTGTCTTCTTCTAATTTCGCATCGATACCTTTGCATGGAGATGTTTTGTCTTTACATGCCTTCATATAGGCGCATTCAAAGGAGAGAGGAGAAAGTCAACCTTTTGTCCTCTCCTTAACATGCTTGGGCGCAATTGGCCATATGTGAAGGACGAGTTTTGTTGACCTTTTGACTTTCTTGGGCGCATTTGAACATGCATGAAGGATGGGCGCATTTAAGGGGTGGTGGAGGATATTTCCATGCCTTAGAAATTTTTGCTATCAACTCTCTCAACTTGGGCGCATTTTGAAAAACTTTGACTTTCTTTGACTTGCTATCCTTCTTGTTGCATGGGCGCATTTTGGCCTAGGAGCAGGATGAACTTTCTTCCCTTAGAATTTTTTCAACAACTCTTGAAGTGGGCGCATATAGAGGCATGAGCAGGATGAAGCTTGCCTTAGAAATTTTTTTTTCTTGATGTCTCTTGTAGCTGGGCGGATTTTACATGTGTTGGAGGATGAAAATTAACACTTCGAAAATTTTCAAATCAACTCCTCAAGGATGGCGCATTTGGAGGTGGCAGGTGGATTTGGCAATGACTTAGAAACTTTTTCAAACTTCTTCATCCCTTGAGGGCGCATTTTACCCCTGGAGGTGGATGAACACTTGGAATATTTCCATGCTTGGCTTGCTCTCCAGCTAAAGTAGGCGCATTTGGCCTAGGGTGGAGGATGAAACTCAGACTTAGACATTTTTTTCTAACCTTCTACCAGGGTCTCCATGACTACTATTTATAGTAAGTCCTTCAATTCTTGCATCTCTGAAGCTCAGAATGACCTGAAATTTTGAACGTTGGATCTTCACGACCTTGTTACCCTGTTGACACTGCTATTCTGAGTTGACCTGCTATTTTTAGCCCATTTCTGAGGATGATTTGCTATAAATAGCAATTGCTTGCTTCTGATAGCTCCACTGCTCTGATTGACCTGAAATTTGAATGAAGCGCTCCTCACCACGTGACCTGCCTGTCGACATCGGCGCATGCTGCTGACCTGCTATTTTTAGCCTGTTTCCAAAATGACTTACTATAAATAGTAAGTGCTCCGTTTGACTTCAAATTTTACCAACAGATAGCTTGAAGGATGCTCATCGCGGTGGTTTACACCGGTTTTCGAAAATTCTGACTTTTTACCCTTCTTTTCAAGCTCTGAAGTTGAAAACCCTAATTCGCTCTGCATGCGTCTCAAATGATCTCTGTTTGTCTTTGTTTCTGCTGCATTGCGATCAATTCGTGATTCTGAACTGCTGGGAGGTGGCTGTCGGGATGAACCTGCTAAAAATAGTAAGTTCCTTACTGAGTGATTATCTCCATTTGCATGTCATACCACTGCGAAGCTCTCGAAAAACCCACCAGGAATCATCCGACATGCAAAAGAAACCCTGACATGCAAACCATAAAAATAGCCTCGGAAGACTGAATTCCGAAAGTTGTCATCTCACTTTGCATGTTATACCATCGCGAAGGTCTCGAAAAACCTAGAAGGAATATGCAGACATGCAAAGAAAAACTCTGCATCCAGGCCCTGAAATTCGCTCCAGAAGCTGGACCGCTAAAAATAGAAAATTGTCTGTTTTCGCTCAAATTTTGCACGCGAGCAGCCTGATGTGCTCTGAATGCAGTGTGACTGTCGAAATTTCAAAAATGCTAACAGATTGCCTGTAATTGCACACTTACTAAAAATAGTAAGTACCTCAGAATCTGATGAAAATTTGCTAAGAGCCTATTGGAAGCACACTGACAACAATGTTAGCCTCAGTTTTCAATTTATCCACTTCATTTGACCTCAAATTGGCTAGAAGATTCAAAACCCTAATTTTCAGACTTGGTCAATTTTACGCTTAAAGCTCAATGGCGGACACGATCCTCGAAAGGTAGACAGAACGAGAGAGAGACAACAGCAAAAACAAACCAACATCAAACCAAAAGCAAAGCCAAAATTAGGGGGTCCCCATTTGCAATGGGGCGATGTGTGAAAAACGTCACAACAGTTTCTTCGTCCTTCTACTTCAAGTAGGATTTTAAAGTAAAGTAAATAGATTTTGTTTCATGCAAGTAGTAGATAGTAACTGTGGAATGTGGTCTTCAATTTGAGCGAACTCCGTCTATCCATACCACTAGTGGGCTCACTGATGGTGAGTTCGCCTTGCGTGGTCAACTGGAAACTTGTGGACTTAACTTCAATTACGATCTTCATGTTGGTATGTGTCATCGTGATGGTGTCTTCATTGTTGAATTGTAATCTGAATATCTTTAGTTACTCCTTTTGAAGATTGCACCGGTTCTGTGGAAGCTGTCCGAAGTGAGGCAAAGCGGAATCTGGTTGAGGCTTGTGAAAATTGATCTCCATGTCCCACACGTAGATTAGTCCATAGCATCTTCTATCCCTGCAACCATTTAAATTCAGTACTTCCTGGTTAATTTAAGAAATTTGAGCTTCACTGATAAATCCTTTGAATCTTGAAAACCCCTTCCTCTGGAGTGAACAATTTTGCAAGTCCCCTTGAAATACCAACAAATCACATCGAGCCAACTGAGACTATCCACTGCATGAAGGAACCTTGGAGTTGAATGCATGATCTTTCTAGCAATCTTAGCATGCAGGAGATTTTGTTCAAGAGAGGATAGAGTCGTCGTTGGTAACTTTATTCTGTGTTGGTGCGGTCACAAAAAAAAATCAACACAGCCCAATCTAGAGAATAAGTATGGGTAGATTAAACTGTTATTGTAGGTTGTACAATAGATTTTGGTGCTCATATCAATCTACAATATGCTGGAATTCTCCTAGAAACCTAGACAGCTCCTTTCAAATGAGGTGTATGGCCTATTGAAACATAGAAACCCAACTGTATGGCCAATGTTAAGGACAAAAAGAGGCTGTGATCAAAATTAGATTGTTGGAATGTTTGTCATTGATGTCAAAGGTGCATACAAATGTTATCATTGATGACAAAAGATGTACAATGAGATCGTTGGGAGATTACTAGAATATACTGTCATTGAGGTCAAAAGGTTTGAAGATTAATTGTATAAAGCAAATGAACAAGAAGAATAAAGGCCATGAATCGTTGCATCAAAGACCATCAAAGGATAGAACGTCATGACAACACTCCATTTATAATTCTATGCAAAAATGGTGGATTTGAGAAAGTATCATAAGGCAAAATCAAATTTGAAATGACAGAAATTATCAAATATGGATTGACATAATAATAACAAGGTGAAGGCACAAAATTATACCAAACACTCAAATGTTGGCCGGCCTCCAAAACCTGGCCAACTCCCTTTGGCGCCTTAATCATTAAGGAATAGATAAAATTTAACTTTCATTAAGGCCAACTACATTCTTAATCTCCAAAGTCAAATGCATAAATACTAATCGACCTAGTAAGGAATAAAAGATTAATGATAATCAGATTAATGGCAGCGATTAGGAACAGAAAAAAAAAGATTATTATAAATGCAGCGATTAGGAACAGAAAAAAAAAGATTATTATAAATGCAGCGATTAATGGAATAAAAGAGAAGTAATTGATTGATAAAAGGAAGTGAACCATTCATCAAGAACAGCAATCATAATTAAGAAATTTATGCAGAGAACTATGATAAAGGAGCAGCGATTATAAGTATAAAAAGGCAGAGGTTTGTAATTTTTCCTTGAGCCGACCTCCTCTAGAAGTTGTTTACTCACTAAGTGGTTTAACTGATGAACTCAGAGTAAACGAGAATGTATAGCAGAATATATAACAGCAATTATGAAACATAATAATCACACAGAGATTGCACAGAATATAGCATTGCATTCATTCATCAAGTAATAGCAAGTACATCATATATCAAAAATGTCAGGTCCCCGACTACAATTGAATTATCAAATATATAGCTGGCCGATGTTGGTTGAGGACACCAACCATCGGCCACGACTCATTACAACCACCCAACGGTCAGGAATTTGTTTCTCGATTACAACTTATACTTATCTACTAGTGTGCACAAAGTAATATTTACTTATTTTATGTATTATTTGTTTGGCCAACTAACAACTTAATTATTTATGGTATGGCTGACTACATCATCCCCACCACAAAACAAGGTCGTCTTCAAGATGACTACTACAAAAATTGGAAGACAACTACATAGTATACTAATTCTAATGAGAGGATGGTTGAGATGACGTCCTTAGAGCCGGATGAACCGAGGAAGTTGGAGTAGGTGTCTGAGTACTGAGTTGTCGGAGCTGGTATACTTCTTCAGTCCTTAGCTTCAAGTGATGTGTTGCCTTCAACTCCTCTCTGGCTTCCTTCACCATGTGCACAACCTCTTGTAAGGTTTGGAGGAGGGCTTGGTTTGTTTTCTCATTTTGTTCCATGAAGGCCCTCATTTTATTGCTCATTTGTTCGCTCATGGTGTTGTTGTTCTTCCTAGGGTGTCTCCTATGGTAAGTTTGCATTAACCAATCTTTCACAAAATGGCAAGACTATGCTCTGATACCAATTGTAATGTCCCATTTTGGGATTGCGCTAAATCTTGTCCTAGAATCACAAGCTTAATGTAGTTAGGGCTATAATTTACCACTTAAATGCTTCAAACAAGATAAATCTCGGCTTTTGGTCCTACAATCATGTTGGATAATATTGGAAATGTAATTCGTGTGGTCAGAACATAATAAATGTCTTGTCTATTTAAAATACATAACTATTCCAAGACTATCTAAACTAACAATATTCGTAATGCATAGTGGAAGTCTTAATCATAATAGGACTTGGATGAGAAACATGATAAGCCTGCCCAAAGCTACTCATCTAAGCCCAAGAGCACGAGCATCTGACCAAGACAACCCACCCCTTGGCCCTAAGCGGCAAGAACATCTGAACCAAGACAATTCCACCCTTGGGGTGGCCTACTTAGTGGATACACTTGTATCTACTTTCCCTATCCATGTTGTCTTATCCATCCTCCTTGTGATTTAGGCTCCTTAAATCCATCCTAACAATCAATCATAGTTTGACTTGATAAAGGAGCCTTGAAAGGGGTGCTTGTAAACTACTCAACCCATCTAAGCCCAAGAGCATGAGCGTCCGACCAAGACAACCCACCCCTTGGCCTCAAGCGGCAAGAACGTCCAACCAAGACAATTCCACCCTTGAGGTGGCCTACTTAGCATGGGAGGCCCATAAACTGCATCCTCCTAACTTGCTTCCCTCAACCTTACACTTGATTGATCAAAGGATAAAGACATATATAAATATACATATATTATCTATTCATTTTTATATTAAGATCATAATTACTTATAAGGCTCAATAATTGTTGCAAGCATCATTATTGTATACTCAATATATATATATATATACACACACATATATCTAATCTATTTCCTTAAAGAAATATAATCTAAGTATTGATTCATTACAGCAGTACTATGAAATATGCATACGAGAGAATTCAAAATGTATTCATAAAATAATTACTATATATTGCCCCTCTAATTCGTACCAGATTGTATTAGATCTTTGTATGCTTGCAGATTTATATTAAAACTGATTGATATTCTTGGGTTTCAGATAACTTAATTTCCTTATAGATGATTACTGACTAATATTCAAAAGATATTACTTATTGTTGATGGTTCCACAATTTGTTGATATCCCTGATGATCTGATTTTCAGAGGATATCTTTTATAAATGATTTGTTGTTCAGAATATATTATTTTCCCCTTATCGATGTCCAATTGTCTTGGATTCCTTCTTTTTATATGCCAATCTCCAAGAGTCATATTTACCTTTTGACTAGGGACGTGTCCCTTATGCAATCGCTGCTATGTTGGAATGTAAAGTCCCCATTTTTAGCACTACACTTCCCAGTGATTGTTGGCCTATTTCAGGATACCCGTAGGAAGGTCAGAGGCAGAATTAGGGTTTCTAGCTATTTGGAGGTCTCTTTGTGGATTTAGGGGCTTGCATGTCAAAGCTTTGCAGTTTGGTTTATGGATTCCTTCTAGGTTTTCAGAGAGCTTCAGAGGGATGCGACATGCATTTCAAGGATGTGACATGCATTTCAATCAAGGGTTTGCATGCAAGATTGGTTTTTGGATTCGTTATGGGTTTTCAGAGAGCTTCCAAGTGGTAGGACATGCATTTGCATCTGACAACCTTTTCTGAACTTCTCTTTTTAGTAAGTTGCGACGGTTGCCTGGTTTGTGCTCAAAATGCATTTGGAGTCCCTTACTATTTTTAGCAGTGTGCTATTTATAGTAAGTGCTATCTTTAGCAATTCAGTTTTGGGGTTTTCAAAGGGGTTTCTATTTTTAGCAATGGGCGGTCATGATGTTGCTATCTTCAGTTGGTCACAGTGTTCTTCAATGGTCTTCAGTTTTGTTCAGTTTGGCTATTTGGCACATACTTAAAATTTATAGCAGTGCTATTTATAGTAAGTCATCTTTGGGGGAGTTGGTCCCAGGCCATTGTTCTCGCAATAGCATTATTACTCAGTTTATTTTCGAAGAGCCTAAAGTTGCAATATTGGTTATTTGTTTAATTCGACCACTTAAGTTATTTTATAAAGTTATATTATAAAATTGAGTTGAGGGGTAAAAGTGGTCATTCAAAAAGTACCTTGTGCCTAGTGAAACAACTTTAAGTTGTTTTAAAAAGATAAATTGATATTATATTTGCTTCTTGAAGTGGATGCCTAAAGGAGAGAAGAAAAGACATTTTTAAATGTTAAATATTTCAAAAAGGAGATGGGCGTGGGTTTTAGGAGAAATTGGAAAAAAGTTTGAAGTCCATTGCCCTAGCTCTTTATATACTGATTTTGGCTCTCATTTTGATATCTTGGCTTTGACAACATAACAGAATGTTGTTGGATTTCTTCCAAAGTGCTTGGGCTACGAACTGAGGACGAAAACCCTCTTCGCTTGGGCTGGTTTCGGTGGTGAAATATCCTCCCTAATCAGATAGAGAGTGATTCTATAGCAGAGATCATACGGTGCTTCACAGAGTTCGATTTGGGTGATCTAAAAAGAAAATTTTATCAGTTTTTTGAAGATTTTTTGGTGTGGCTTGCTAGTTTTCAGTTTTGGAGTGTTTTGTGAAAATTTTGGTGTGTTTATTTGCAGTTTCTGAGCATTGCACTTCTGGACCAGATTTCATGTTTATGCTCACAGCTCTAAAATGGATTGAAGAATCAAAATGGGTATTGGGTAAACGGAAGGGCCTTTCCTTGACAATCGTTTCAAGCACAAGATAGTTATTTTTGGTGGAGTTTGTGAATTTTAAGAGGTCGTACTTTCTAAGGAGGACGCCCCTTGCTGCCAGAAACCCTTGTTTTGACCAGCATGTGTGGGGTTTAGTTGCTGGACTTTGGGAGCTGGAAAAAAGAAGCTTAGGCGTTGGAGAGAACAAGAGTTTGAACATCATTGCTTGGGTGTTGATCGCCACCATCAAGGACTTCATTGTAGCTGCTAAAAGGGCTCTTGTCAAGTCTGAAACTCATATTTCCAGGTCTGATTATGCATTGTAATATTCTGATATAAAACAGAAAATGAATATTTAAGTTGTTTATTTCAATCTATGTTGAAAGGTTTTAGTTATTTGAAACACCTGTTCGTTGCACTATCATCTTTATGTTATGTTCATCTGAAAATGCATTGAAAACCCAAACAAACACATCATTGAACAAGCAACCAGCAAACAAAGGATTTCAAAAAAAAATATCAGGGGTGTATGTTACATGGAATCGATTATGACTAACAACTATAATCACTGCATCTCTTAATAAGCCTTTATCGCTGCTTCTTGTCAGGTTTAGGAATCGCTGCTTTTGATTTCAATAATAATGCTTTCCCTTCCTTAATGGTAATCGCTGCATTCTTTAATCTGTTCGCTGTGTATTAGGGACCGCTTCACATTTATTATTTGTTTATTTAGTTTATATTTATTTATTGATTTATTTAGTTTATTTGTATATTTATTATTCAGATTATATTAGTTTATTGAATCCTATAGTAATTACCAATATTATATCTGTTGTTTTATTTATGATATTTATTTTATAATTATAATACTATCTAGGATAATAATAGTTAAAAGATAATTTATATATATATTTATAACGATAATATTTTCTTGATAATTATAATTATAATATTTTTTTTTAAATGGCCATTACATATATTTATATTTTGGTATTTATTCAATTTTGCTATCTGTATTTCAATATCTCAGATTTAGCATTACAATTTTGGGGGCATGACGGTTTCCTTGAGTTTTCAGTTACTTTGATGTCTTCTAGTTTGGCTTTGGTGTGTTTACTCTTCTTGCAGTGTTTTGAGAACCTTTTTGGAGTGATATATCAGACTTTCTTGTTGCTGGTTATTGCCTAGCTAACCCACGTTATTGCTCACATTGGACGAAGGAGTTGCTAACTTTTTGTGTGTACTGGTCCTATGTGTTCTTCACGCCTGGGCACCCCTTTCCCTAAGGTTTCATAATTTTTGGTGGAGAGTTGGATTTTTAGCTGGTCGCCCTCCTTGAGGGTCGTACAACTTGGTTGTTGGTGCATTGGATTGCGTTCCAGAGTTTTCAATGCTTGTTGGTGATGGATAGCTTCCTAGACTGCAACACCTAGCTCCTAGGGATCATATGCAAGTGGTTTGAGGTGATTCGGATGAGTATTGGAGGAGTTATGAGTGTTTGAGGGTGGTTGGTTGGTGTTCGTGCTCATTGTCAATTTATATCAGACTGCTGTTACAGTTATATCAGACCTGATATAACCTCATATTTTCATAATTTACGTTGCCTAATCACTCTCATGTTGTAGGGATAGCTTATTGTTTCTTTGGGCAATCATTTTGATATTTATTTCTCATGTTTTACAAGTATTGGACATCATATTGTAACGCTAATTTGGTAGTACCAAGCAGCTCTTTGCTTTCATGTTATTTGGTTATTTACCTCACTAAATAAGTGGTTGCTCCCACTGAAAAGTGGTTGAGCCTTTGCTTATTGTAATTCACTCCCGCTGAATAAGTGGTCGAGTTTTCCTTATTTCATTTCTTGTAGCCTACTAAAAAGTGGAAGTGGCTAGCTTTGCCACCAATAGCTTTTCTTGTTTACTTTCCAGCATTGTTATTACTACTTACCCCACTGAAGAAGTGGTAGCTTAGCCAAGTTCTTAATTGTAAGCCAACCACCGTATGCTCTCACCTTGCCCACACTGGGATTCGAGTGATCAGAAAGTGGAAGGTGTTCTTTCAATTAGCTTTATCACTTTCAGTATTTGCATAGATTCCCTTACACCATATGCTCTCACCTTGCCCACTCCGGGATCTGGGTGATCAGAAAGTGAAGGGTCGCTTTCCATTATATCTATCATTGCATTTTGGGCTAATGCTAATGGGTGCAAGTTGTGAAGTTTTTGGAAAAAATAAGGGTGGGATTTTACAACTACCCTTATACTGTTGCTATGATATATTTAGTGTTGTTAATATTATCTTGTCATGTTATAATGTTGTCAAGATATATTCAATAGTCTTTTTTATAATGTTATGAATGATTTTTTTTAAAACATACTAAAAAATTGCTTTGCTATAGGGGATTCCTAGCTGTCCCCAAGACAGTCGAGGGACATTTGAGACATCCCTAGCCATCTCAAGCATGGCCAAGCATCCCCTAGCTTTTTTTGTCATCCCCTAAAATGGGGATATGTTTTCAAAATTTGCTTATTGGAGGGGGACAGCCAAGGGATGTCCTCTGCCATCCCGCCATCCCAAAACACCTAAGGGGACAGGGACAAGGGTTTGAGGGGTGGGGACATGTCCCTATATATATAAATGGTTGAATGGAAAGCATTTGCAGAACTAATTGTTGATGTGTGTTTTGTGACACACCAAACATCAGAATAAAATGCCCAAAGACACCCTATCCTCTCTTGAAAAATCACCGCGTATGCTAAGATTGCGAGAAGATCATATGGCGATTCCAAAGTTCCTTATGTCAGGTCTTGACGTGTGGATAAGCTCAATGGTCGTTGTGATATGCTGGTAATACAAAGGGACTTATGCTAGGCTTGCTCAATTCACAAGGAAGGTCTAGACAATGAAGCTCTATTGTTTGGGTCCTAGATCAAACAAACTGAAAAAAGGAGATAAGGGTTTAGAAGTTCTAATCTACTCCCTAAGAATTCAAGAGACGGTATTGACTTGGTGAAACCAATAACCACGCTTTGCTTCGCCACACTTAGGACAACTACGCAAAGTGGGTGCAATCTTCAAGGGAATGTGCTTATAATTTTCACGTCATGAATAACTACCATCAAATAGAACAATATTTATCCAGATAGAAGTTAAGCATCCACAAAGTAAGCTGAGGCTAACTTTACGCATTGAACGAAAATCATCCATTCAAAGAAAGTATGAGCAAGAGTTTCACCATAAATCAATACTTATCAGATCTGGCATTCGTCTAACATACATGAAATAAAATCTAAACTATGATGAGGGATAAGAACCATGCCAACTCCAAAATACAAGAATTAATCACTATCAATTTGAACAATGCATTACTTATTACTTTGGCAGTCATATGCAACAATTTACTTATCTCAACATGTTTTGCAACATGCTCCCATGTTTTACAAATGAGGGGTGAGCTCAATTTATAGGCTCCCCAATTACAATTCAATGGCCAAGATTGATTTAGGATCAACGGCCGAGATTACAAAATAAAACCCTAATTAGGGCTTGTCACAACTATCTCCTTCTCAACCAATGAGAAAATTACATTCGAGGACACTTGTCCTTTTGCTAAATATGAACCCACAATAAAATAGAAAGTTGTTGCATGGTGGAGTGTTAGGTTCATTGAATCTAGATGTGTTGACTTGGAACAATTTGATTGGTTGAGGCGCCACTTCAGCAGGTTGGATGGACTCCTTGGTCACTTTGTTCGTTTTTCCATGTTCTTGCCTTAGAATATTTATTGTATTTTCCTTGCCGATGACTCTGTCCTTTGTGCTTGTTTCCTCCTAGCTTTGATCCTAGATTCCTTTTGAGACTTTGATTTCTTCTTCTCACCTGTATTGGAAGTCTCGCCTTGGAGCACATGTTTAGATTTGAAGTTATTAAAGTTTCCTTTCTTGATTGCTTTGAAATTCCCACAAGCGCGTTGAGTTGGATTGGTGTTATTCCTTTGGATTTCCTCTCTGAATTATCCAATTGGTGTCAAGAAATTATCTAAGTATGGAAATTTGTTTGAAATGCTCTTCTTCTCACCATCTGATTCTGATTGGGGGCTTGTCTTTAATTCTTCAGGGGATGAAATCCTTCAAGAAGTTGCCCTGGTTGCTTCAATAGGTCTGGGATTGTAGATGAAATCCCCCCAAGATGTCTGAATATTCTTTCAAGTGCCTTAAATTTGGAGAAGAATGCCTCTGTGCTTTCGCCACAATGGAGGAAATTGGAATTTTCTCTGTGAAGTATTTCCCATACTTAGCCAAATTTTGGCTATTCAAGTTCATTTTGTAACACCTTCACGCGGACTATTCAACATTTAGCCAAGATTTTGGCCATCTCGATGCTCGAATGAAATTTTCTTGTGGACTTGCCTTCAATTCCGAATCCGGCTTGTGCTATGTAGGACAAATTTCATCCTTGGACAAGGATTTTATTCACTTCCTCTTTACTTTCCTCTTTATTCCTCTTGTTTTCCTTCCAACACTTAGAATTTTTTCTCCTTGGGCAGACTTTACTTTGGTCTTGCCATTCACTCTTTATGCCAAAGTCGGACTTTGCATCATGCTTGCCATTATGCTTGAATGCCTTCTTTAAGCAAAGTCAAACTTTACTCATGTTTGAACAATCATTTCTTGGGCAAGGTCAGACTTTCCATTGGTTTGGACGTCTTTCATCTTATGCCAAGGCAAACTTTGCTAACACTTAAAACATTTTTCTCCCTTGGCCAAAGTTGGACTTTGAAGTAGTTTGGACATCTTCTTACTTGGGCTAAGTCGGACTTCAAACTGCTTTGGACATTCTTTCCTTAGGCAAAGTCGGACTTTATCATGCTTGTGCCATTCCTCAATTGAGCAAAGTCGGACTTTGTCAATTGTTTGCCATTGTGCAAGGCAGACTTTGCCTTGTCTTTGACATTTTGCATTACCTTCAACACTTAACCAAATTTTTCCAATATTTAGCCAATTTCATGAAACTTTCTTCCCAAGGCATCCATACTTATTCATTTTTTCAAATTTTCCTTCCTCCTCTTGGCTGGGTGAACTTCATGAACCTCATGCTATGCCTTCTTTGGCTCGGGCGGACTTTACTTCAAACTTGCCATAAGGTTGGGCGGACTTCTTGATGCTCAAGACATTTCTTGGTGGACTTGTCTTCATCCTTGCCATTTCCCATTCTTCCTAGGGCGGACTTTCAAGGTTTCTTTCCATGTTGCTTAACTCTTTATGGCGCACTTTGGATACCTCTTTCCATGCCCTTTTCAGTGTTTAGGCGGACTTCAAGGTGGTCTTTCCATATCCTATCCAAGGCTTGGGCGGACTTTGCAAACTTCCTTCCATTTCCAAGGGCGGACTTTCTTGTTGGCTTGCCATTCCTTATCTCCTTTGTGGTGGACTTCCCAAGTGCCTTGACTATGCTTCTTTCCTTCCAGGCAAACTTTCCAATGGTCTAGACAAGTGCAAGGGCAGACTTTCTTGATGCCTTTCCATTTCTCCTAAGCGTTGGGCAGACTTCCCAATGTCTTTGCCATGAATTTCTGGCTACCAATCTTGTCTACTTCTGGATCACCAAGCCCTTGCCGTGTGATTTTTCCTTGATTTTTCATGATTTTTGGTTGATTTTTACTTGCTTTTCTTGATTTTTGCTTCTGGAGGCCTGAATTTTTTTATTCTAAAGATGGAAATGTTGACTCCATGACCCGGGTTGACTTTCTAAAAATAGAAAAAGCAAAATCCCTAAAAAATAGGAGTCTCAGATTAGTCCAAAAATGCCAAAAATGAAAAAAGCAAAAATCCCTAAAAAATAGGAAGTGTCAGGACTCAAAATTGACTGAAAGCAATGGCGATCTTCGTCCTCTAGATCTTTGGAGCACTTTGACGATGCGTATGCACTATTCTAGGCTTGGATTCTCAACTTGGCTCAGATGACTCTTCAAAACTTTAACCCCTCATTGTAAAAGAAACATGGTAATTAGTAGTTGTGACACCAAGGCAAAAAACCCAAAAAGCAAAAACAAAGGGTCCCCATTTGCAATGGGGCGATGTGTGAAAAGGTCACAACACTAATATGGGTAATTTATGGGGGTTGTTGATATTGCATGCATTATTACTAATCACATTGGCTGGCATAAATAAAAATCAGATCTGGGGATTCTAGCAACTCGTTATTTAATTCTACTTTCATATTTGATTAATTTCAATGTATAAGGGTTTCATATATAAACATTGGTGAATGATAGTATCATTGTCCATAAGAAATCGATCGTAACTCAGCAGTCATATTTGATATATTTGACACATTCAATTCAGATCTGTTGTCTATGTTGCATTTGAGGATGTATAGTAGCATTATGAGGGGAGGATGTATAGTAGCATTATGAGGGGTTGAATTTGTTATTTGGAAGTGGAAGATTGATTTACAATGGTTTGCAATATTGCATTATTGCTAATCAGCTAGAATTTGACATTTACATTAATCATTTGATAAATCATACATTTCCTAGAGTTGTCCGATCAGGGACTTTACAATTAAAGAGCATTTAGGAACAGCAGATTAATCCATGTTGGTAAACTCAATATTGATATGATGAAGCTAATTATAGATCAGTGGGAGTGTTTTCTCGTCAGCTTCTTCTTCTTCATCAGCTTCCTCATTGGTTGCTAAAGGAAATATTTTGATGCCACAAGAATCACTCATCAAGGCCCACTAGCATAGACCATTCTCCGAGATATAATGTTCGACAGGGATATGGTGATGACTTCACAGATCTTGCATTTGAGGATGAGGATGTCTAGTTCCTTTTACTGTCCTACTTGTTAAGATATACTTTGTATGATTGTATCTCGTTTACTAATTTTGTATCTTTGTACTCAATGTACTTCCTTTGCTTTTCATTTTTTTTTTTTAACGTAGTTTCATTATTCTGAGAGGTACTTCCTTATGCTCAATGCTGACACTCTTGTCCATGTACTTCAGTCCTGTAAACGGGCTTTTGTAACTTTGGTTCTAATTTTCAATTTCTGCCTTCTTCATAGAGATCACCCATCATAAATCTACTTCTTATGGTAAATCATACATTCAATTTGCTTGGTTGGTGCAATCTGTTGTATTATAAACCGTTTTATCTCCATACATCCTGTTTTATCTCTATATACAGTGTCCCAGTCATGTTAAGGGATATACAACATGCCGATTTTTTGCAGTTTATTATCTTCAATTCAAATAAAAAAGTTTCATTTTCCTACCAAAGCAAGGAGTCGATACATTTGTTGGTAATAAGTCCTCTAACATTAGTATTTATCCATCAGTTGACATCTCTAAATCATCTAACACCATGGTTTTACCAGATTGGTCCCCCAGATGGTATATTGCAGTAGAACAGCGGGAAGGAAAAGGCAAGTTCCGGAGCATGCTAATCTGGATTACCCGGCAATTCAAGCACCAGCTTCCTTGAGCCAAACTCATCAAAATGGAAAATGAAATGAAAGGTGCTTTTAAGGTTCCTTACACCTTATGCCTTGTACACCTAAATGCGCAAAAACTGCACAGTAGATTACAGCATAGGACACCGCTCTGCACACCTGATTATGCTTAGACTAAGTAGGACAGATACCCTCACCCCTCGGGCTTTGAACTATTGGAACTCATAACTTCGAGCCTGTCGATATTTTGTTAACCAAAAGAGAAAGCAAACTGGGCAATCAAAGTTATTAGTCAAACAGTACTAGATGAAGTAGTCCCCAATACTTACAGTTCCTCAAGGTACGTGAGATTGGCGAACTCGGGGGGAACCACTGCAGAGAGGTTCTGCCTCTTGAGAAGTCTGCGATCAAGTACCCCAATGATCAAAACCATAAAAACATCCTATCAGTCCAACGAAAACAGAAACTTTATCAACATACATATGGGTAATATGGCAAAAGCTTTCTCCGTCCAAGGTGCAGTTGCAGGACACGAGGTTTTCAGTTTTTTTATCTCGGCTCTTAATCCAGCTTCCATTCTCACTGCAAGGATCTTCACTGAAGTTCCACTTTTTATATTGCAACTTCTTTGCGATAATTTCCAGTGCTTTAACTGTTGAAAAGGCAAGAAAACATAAGAGCTTGAGAACAAAAAAGAAGAAAAGAGAGTTCTTTTAATACCCAATTGTTGATATATGCAGCAGAATTGAGGAGAATTCAGTCACCTTCTTGCGGGTCCGTTGTATTAGCAGCAGAATTTCCTGGCTGCAAGATGTATGTAAGACCTATATATGTATAAAGCAAGAGCTTAAGGTCTACATGAAAAATGTTGGCCATTGCAGGAGAAAAAAATCACAGAGCTGACTGGTTTGCGCTCTTTTTATTCTGAGGTGGTATGAACCTTGATTGCAATGACAATAACAATAATAGATAAATAAATGCTCCATGAAGACAAGTTGGTGATGATGTAAGCAGAGAAAAATCAAGGAATCTTCTGGGCATGGATAATTACAGCTGAGATATTCAAACTGTACTTCAAAAAATAAACCCATTCAATTTGATTTGCCATCTGTTTGGATAAATGCTGAATGAGGCTTCCCAACCAGGACAAAATACACGGGCTTAAAGTCTTAGTGACCAGCAAATGTTAGTCATACCTGTTAGGCTGAAGGAGTTCCTTTTATGAAAGGGTTCATTAAATTATTAGTTATTTCTTATGGCAATAAAAAAAAATTAATCAAGAGGAATTCAGTTTAATTCAGCGATCCTGAGCTTATTTCTTTATAGGATAAGCTTTCCTATAATCTTATTAGTGATGAGCATTCGATCCTCATCCACACCACGAACAAATGAAGAGTTCAACCCATAATCTAAACTACCTAAAGCGGCAGCCAAGATTGATATCAAATGAACTATATTAAGGGTCTGACAGCAATATCAATACTATCTATTGGATGGATAATCAACTATTATATAAAATTTAAAAAATTGAACAATAATTTTATATTTTATAATTAATTTTTATTTTTGAAATTATCATTTATTTATTTATTATTAATTTATGTTGAGAATAATTAGTACACAAATAAAATTATTATTTAAATTTTATTATTTTTTCAATACATTGAATTCTCCTAATAAAATTTCAGCTATATCAATAATGTGCATCTTATTCAAAAATTAATTCAAGATTCAAATGCCAACTTTATTAATGTTTGGTTGTTGATCAAATGACATTGAATACTATAATAGCCATCATAATTATAAAAGTTAGTTATGCCTTCAATAAATATTTTACATTGTTGACTTTTAAATTATTAATTTATTTAGAAAAAAGATTTGCATTAAATAAATTTAATTATATTTTTACAAAATTTGCTTCATACTTGCTTCATACTTATTGAAATGGAGTGTTATTATCTAATATCATCTTATTATACTTAGATGTATAAAAAAAATGACTAGCAAGAATTTAATAGTTTTACAAAATTTGTTTCATGCTTACTAAAATAGTGTGCTATTATGTAATATCATTTTATTACTTGGGTGTAAAAAAATGACTAGTACTTGAATTTATATCATCCACCATTAATGACCCACTATTACTACAATAGTACGCTATTTATACAATCTCATAGCCACTAACCTTCACTCTAACTACAATTTCAACTATCAAATCAATAATATGAACCAAATACAATATATCAAGTCAAGCATAATTTAAGTTCAAAACTTAACATATATCAATTCTATTGTCGTGTTCATCAAAAATAATTACTATTTCATAATTTTTATCTCTATTAAATACACAAACTAATCAATAATAAAAATCAAATGCAATACATCTCTTATTAAATATAAGCATGTTATGTGTTAAGATATTATAATATCTTATAATATTTAATTATATAATTTTTAATTAATTTTATTCATTTATATTTTTTAAAATAAATTTATTAACTCATATTTTTTAAATAAGTTTATTAACTCATATTTCTTACAAAATATTATTTTAATCTTAATTAAAAAATAATGTAAAAAATATAAATTAATAAGTGTGACTAAAAAATTAAACACAAATGGAGGCGGGGCCTAGCTCGATTGGCTAAAACATCCTGGTACAAACAAGAGGTCATGAGGTCTAGTCTCCCCCAAAACCCGTGGTACTGATGGTGTGTCAAAAAAAAGAATTAAACACAATACCAAATTAATATTAATATTAATATATATATATATATATATAAATGCTTATATAAATACTAATCTCATAAAAATTATAAATCAATGAATTTAATTTAAAAACTATACAATTAAAAAATCTATAAATCAATGAGTTTAATTCAAAAACTGCACAATTAAATATTAGTATAGGCTAAATATCAGAATTTTACACTCAAAAAAAACATTATGTTTACTGTGACAGCTCTCTTTAAGACAGCCCTTATGACGTCTCCTTATGCCCGCGACCATAAAATTACCCTATCAAAGACGCCAAGTCTGTGGACACCATAAACCCATTTGACTTGGTGTCAGGTCATGTATATCCAGCGGCTGCCGACGACTGAGGTCTCATCAACGGCATGGTGGGTCGTGACCACATTCACTTTTTTGATACTCCTCGACTTTACAGCCAAGCACGTCGCTCTTCTGATGGACAGCCACTCATTCTTCTGGAAGACGCGCTAATCTCAATTACTCATCTTTGTCTCTTCTCTTCAACTCCACTAGTTCCAGGAAAGTAGTGAGCCCGAGAGCGTAACAGACGTGGGTCCCGCCTGTTGTACAGAGAAGAATGAGAAACTTAAGTTTCATTTAAGATTTGAGAGCATGGTGGTTTCAGAAGAGGATTTAAAAGGTTAGGAGACATATCATGGAAGGCCACCCCCAATTTGGCTTTGTTCAGACGGGGAAGGCCATGCCCAGTTTGGATGTCTTGAGCTTCAGCATTCCGGCGGTCAAGGTCGACTGGGTGTGCGATCTCTACACTAAAGACAGGTTGTTGGATGCACCTGATCTCGAAGAAGAAGAAAGAAAAACTTTTTAACTTTGATGGAGCTAAAAACAGTCTATAGGACAGTCAGCTTTTGACACTTTTTCCATTAGTATCTCATTATTTTTCCTAACAAAGTGATTGGCTCTCTCAACTTCTCCATAGTAAGGGAGAGGGTCCAATGGTGGTGAGGGCGATGTTGTGCGTGGGGTCTACGTCAGTGAAAGTCACGTCAGCTAAAAAAAACTTGCATGGTGTAGAGGGTCAACCTGGCAACCTTGAAAAATCAAAATGGGAGAGAATTTTGCACGTTTTCCAACCCATGCCGAGTAGTTTCCAAAAATGACTTTTACGAGGCAAAAGGTGGCATCAACCATTGACGAACACATGGTACTTGCTTGCCTATTTCCCGCCACACTAGTCCCAGCAAACTTAATGTGTATTTACTCTACATTAACTTCTTCCCTCCCCTTTGTCGTCGGTCTTTTGGCAACCACATTGGTATCCTTTTCACAAGCTAGGGTATCATCTTCATTCTTTGCAACACCATTCAAAGTTGGCATCTACACATAACACCATCCACTGAGGGACCAAAAGTGGTGCACTTCACGACTAACTACAAAGACGTTGGAAGTGAGTAATGGTGATATTTTTTCATTTCTCATGTATATATGAACACTTCCAAATCGTAAGGAAAATAGTAAACTTCCGCCATGACAGGTGAGGTTGTCTTCCAACTTGACAACAACAATGAACCTCTTGTATGTGTTTTTAAATTGGTTTCCAAATGTTTTTAATTTACAATATTGAAAATCTTGTTTCATTTCAAAGATACTTCATGCAGCTATATTGTGGCCAATTGTGTGTGTGTATATATATATACACACACCCAACCAAAAGATATATTGATATATCTGAAATATCTGTAAACATTGTATATATATATCTGTGACATTTCACTTGTCTATCTCTTCAATCCCCATATGTATTGAGAGTATTTGAGAGTATCATATACTAAACTATTAAGGGTTTCTTGCAGTTATCTTTTGATTGACTGTGTATATATATGTGTGCGTGTGTGTATATATACACACAGTCAGACAAAAGATATATTGATATATCTGCAATACCTATAAACACTATATATATCTCAAGACATACATATTTCTATCTTTGTAATCACCATTTATATATATAGCATTTGAGGGAATCATATACTCGACTATTAAGGGTTTCATGCACCTATCATTTGGCGAGTGTGTTTGTATATATATACATACCATTTATGGGTTTCATATAGTGGACTGTTAAGGATTTCATGCACCTATGGTTTGGTCGACTTTGTGTCCTCTATTGTCGTGAACCCCTCGCACAACATTACCCGCAACACCACCATCCTCTCTGCCCTTTCGATACTACATTCTACATACATACATACATATATATGCATATGTCTATATGTATATACATGCATATGCATGTATGGTATGCATGCATACATGGATATGTTTGTATGTATATGCATATGTATGTATGCATACACACATATGTATGTATGTATATACATGCATATGTATGTATGCATGCATGCATACATAGATATGTTTCTATGTGTGTGTGTGTGTGTGTATATATATCCAATTTAAGGGTTATATATAACTTTGAGCAACATTATGATATAAATTTTTATAACCCTTTTTGAAACTAATATACTTATAAAAGCTTATATATAAATTGAAACAACATTTTCATACATGTAAGAGTCATTGTAATTGAAGAACAAACAAACCATACATCTAATCCACTTCAGAATGTTGTTTCAAGTTATATATAACCCCTAAACCGAGATGTATAATGTTATACTATCATATCTTATACCATATCTAACCCTTTATGTTCACATTAAGGAGATAATATTTGCATGGCATACAACCCTTAATTGACAAAAGATAGTATTGTGCATTGTTTGTTTCTTTTAATATGTTTATAAGAAGCATTCATTGTTTATAATATTAAACTCAACTATGTTAAGGTGATTGTCCATTTAGGGAAACAACAAAGATGAACATATTAGTATTGTGAAAATTACATTACTTAGACACATTGCATATCAGTTGTTCAGGTTCTTTCTATGTAAATGAAACACCTTCAAAACATTGACAAAAAAAAAAACTATTCACAATCTAACATTCCAATTGTCATAACCCAATTTTATTGTATATTTATTAAATGCGGAAAATTGAATTATTGATGAAATTCAATTAAATATTAAATGGAGATTCTAGAATGTTTGAAATTGAATGAAAGGAGTTGACTAATGTTGACTTTGTGAATTTTTTAAAATAATTTTATATCATCAAAAATTGAACATTATTGATCAATTTGCAAGTGCAAGTGTGTGTAGTTGTAGGGTGACAAGCTAAAGGATGAGAACTTGGTTGAAGTAGGAATGTTTAGCCGGATTGAATAGTAAGCCAGTTGGAATATGGGTGCACACACCACAAATAACATGATGACTTGCATTTGAACTAATTTGCATATGTAAGAAAACAAAATTTCCTGACTCGAATTGTCTCTATTATTGAAAATAATAGCTTGTAGATTTCAAATTTGTCTACTCAAACTTTATTTTTGAAGAAACGAAAGAAATTCCCTTATATATATATATATATATATAGATAAATAGATGCTTGAATTTGAATTTTAGTTCCCTATTTAAGTAATAGTGTATAGAACTTGTAAGCCATTACAAATAAACTTATATATATATGCACATTATTCGAATATATGGTAAATAAGAATGAACCATTTAAATGCATATCAAAATAAATAAATAAATATATATGTGTGTGTATGTGTGTATGTATGTATGTATATATATATATATATATATACATACATACATAAATATACAGATATACAAATGCAAATTCAAACTGAATATCAAATTCAATTCGATAACCGATAATGTTGTAATATCGAATTGTTGAGAAATCAAAGAAGATTGTGCAAGATGTGGCCTGCCACGATAATAATGGAAATATTTGAATGTGTAGTGGTTGGCAACAAGGCAATAATTCCTTTGCCAAAGGCATGAAAAAGAGAGGATGTTGTTTCCATTTTGAACATACAAGAGTGGGCAAAAAGCACAAGAAGAAGTGGATTGTTGGGAAGGAAAAAGAAAAGAAAGCTCATGGAAAAATCAAAGGGTAAGCTCATTCGAATACAAAATCTGAGGTAATCTGAGCACTTAAGAAAACAAACTCAATTTTCTCTATCTTTTCTTCCTCATTGTTGAATGGTATTCTTTCATTTTACATGTCGATTTCATTGTTCAAACAATAAGTTTCATTTGATAAATGTCATGGCCTTGGGCCAAATGGCATAGCATTGACCATTGATGGGTTGCTCAACCTGTGTTGTATTGCATGAGTTCTCTTTTTTGTAGAAGCCTTGTGGCTAGCTCTCTGAGCTCAGCCAAGCCTTAGAGTATTAATTTCAAGCTATTCTTAAAATCACACTTTCATGCAAGCCATTCGATGGCAATCAGAATCTCTATTCTAATTCACTGTAAATTATGATGAACAAACATTATTATGGATCGAACAATGATCCCTTGAAAGAGGGTTTATAACCCTGTGTTTTTATTTTTAGAAGATTTTGTTTCCATATTATCGGTTGGTCGAGGAGCTTCAAAGGCTTGGTCATTAACTTTTTTTGCATTTAAATGTTCAGCCCAAAATGACTATTGGAAATCAATCTGATGACAGTGTGTTTGTTGCCATTATTTTTTAAGTAGGATGGATTGCGATCTGGGGAGGATAAGAGACCCCTCTGTATATTGTATTTTCTTGTATTTTATCAAAACCTTGTTATCAAATGGGACGATAATAGAAAAAAGGTGGGCTTTGTGGAATGTTACTTAAGCCTTGTAAATGTATGTAGGTTGTCATTTGGTGAGAAACTAA
>VDFB02025589.1:0-14159 GCA_007258455.2 Sequoia sempervirens | reverse complement strand
CTCAACAAAGTGGCAGATGCCTTGAGTAGAAGAGTCCTCACAATTCAAGAAATTCAGTTGAAGAGCATGGGGATAGATCATTTCAAAGATCTATATGTAGATGATGAAGACTTTGCATACATTTATAAGGTATGTGTTGAATACAAGAATCATTTCCATAGCAAATATGTTGAATATACCTTGCAAAGTGAACTTTTGTTTAAAGGAAATCAGCTTTGTGTTCCTAGAGGTTCTATTAGGGAAAACTTGATACAAGAAAATCATAATGGTGCATTGAGTGCTCATTTTGGGATCATCAAAACTCAAGAACTAGTTCAAAGGTTTTACTATTGGCCAAGAATGAACCTAGATGTCAGGAGGTATGTGGAGAGTTGTGTAGTGTGTCAAAAGGACAAAGGCACTTCTTCAAATGCAGGCCTATACCAGCCACTTCCTATCCCTTCTAGGCCATGGGAATGCTTAAGCATGGACTTTGTAGTTGGTTTACCCAAGACAAAGCAAGGTATGGACAGTGTTTATGTGGTTGTAGATAGATTCAGAAAAATGGCTCACTTTGTGCCATGTAAGACAACCAATGATGCCAGTCAAATAGCCTCTCTTTTCTTCAAAGAGATAGTAAGGATTCATGGCTTACCAATCAGCATTGTATCAGACAGAGACACTAAGTTTATGAGTCATTTTTGGAAGACTCTTTGGCAAATAATGGGTACTAATTTATCCTTTGGATCTGCATACCATCCCCAAACTGATGGTCAGACTGAAGTTGTCAATAGGACACTTGGAAACCTCTTAAGATGCTTGACCAAGGAGTATGGTCAACAATGGGATCAAATTATTGGGCAAGCTGAATATGCCTATAATGATACTGTCAATAGGTCAACAGGGAAGAGTCCCTTTGAAATTGTTTATGGTCTACATCCTAGAGGTCTTTATGAGTTGAGAGAGTTGAAGGATGGAGTCAAGGGAAGTGGATATGCTGATGATTTTGCCTATGCAATGCAGGAGATTCATGAGACAATCATAAAAACACTGGCAGAAAATACCATGAAGCATAAGACTAAGGTGGATGAGCATAGAAAAGAAGTCCAATTCAATGTTGGAGACTTAGTGATGGTGCATTTCAACAAGTCTAGACTGCAGAAAGGAGTTCCTCATAAGTTGCAAATGAAAAGGTTAGGTCCCTGTCCTATCTTGGAGAAGTATGGAAGTAATGCTTTCAAGGTGCAATTACCAGATGACAGTGGACTATCCCCTATTTTTAATGTTGTAGATCTTGTACACTACAAAGCACCACCACTAAACATGGATCAGACCATCCATAAAGTCATCCAAGATGTAGAAGAACTCAAACTACCCTCCACTACAGTCAAGCAAGCTGATAAGATATTGGATACTAGGGTTTACAAGAAAACTAGAACCAAGGATTACAAAGAACATCTAATTAAGAGGCATGGACAACCTGATGCAGATGCAGTGTGGATCAAGGAGGCATAATTCAAGAAGTTGGGCATTGATCTCAACTTGCTCAATCCAAGGGTGGATTGAAATTTTCTGTTTTGGGGAGGATGGTGCAAGAGCACCTAGGCTGACCTCCATTTTGGTTTGTCATCAATTTTGGCTTGTACCTAATCTTAGCCAAATCAGGATATTAGAGTATGTTTAGTTTGGACCTTAGAAGGTCTTGGTTGAGTGTGATGAGTTAATCATTATGATTAATGTCATATTTTTAATCATGTTGTTAAATGTTGTTTTTAGCTTGGGACAACTTATGTTAGAATGTAAGTATTAAATGTGTGCCAATCATATTTAAGTTGTTAAAAGATGCCAATGGATAGTTAAAGGATTTATTGGCTTGAGATCAAGGTGTTAGAGGTCCTAATATTGAGGATCATGACACAATCATGGAAGTTGTAAAGTTGTAAAATTGCATGGTAACATCTTGTTAGGTTGCATGCAGTTTGGGTGGATTGGATTCCCTTAAAATCAGGGATATGAAGGCAAGCAATTTCCCTTGAAACATGGAAAAGGCTTCAAGATAGGTGTGGTGACTCGTAGAGAAGAGTTAGTGGCATTGTATTCAAGTTTTGGTTTTGCTGTGAATAAAGAAATCTGCATTTCCTCTGTTTCCCGTGCGTTTTTGAAAAGCAGAGATAACAAGGCATTGTATTCACTGATTTAACACTGTATTTTGTGTTCATAGAATATTTTAGAGTAACTTTCATCTTGTATTCAGGTTACTTAGTGAAGATTTTTTGCTTTTAATTCATAGACTAGAGTGTAGAGTGTTAGTTTTTCCTGTTTTGAGTAGTTAAACTTAGAATGGCTCCCCCATAAGAACTAACCACATGATCTCCCTGTAATTAGTTTGAAATGACAGGGGAGCCAGTCCATTGTAAATATCTAGCAATGGGATTCATGGGAAGTCAAGCAAGAATTTGTAATACCAAACCCTAGGCAAGTTCTAGCTACCTGGTTAGAGGTTTGGCAGTCAAAAAGCGAAGAACTTAGGCAGGGGAAGAGACCACTGTATGAAATCTATACAGCCTCAGGTAGGGTTAGACAATACCCTCACTTTACAAAAGGGTTGAATCTTCAATCAATCCTTTGGAAGGAGATTTGTATCAAAGAACAGTGAAACCCTAGGTATTAGGCCAATTAGCCCTAATAGTCCTTTTTTATAGGAATCAACTGTATGGTACAGACAAAGGTCTAAAACCTAATGAAATATTTAAAGCTCCAAAAAGGGTTTCTATAACTGAAGATTGTTTGACAAGTTGTTTGAAAATCTTAAGAGAAAAAGGCAGAAAACTAACTGGTAAGGGCTACTAGAAATAAGGCCTCACCAAAGGAAAATCTTGGAAACGGGTAGTTTGAAGAGTGAACACTAAGTAAGATGGACCTATTTGGATTTAAGAAGCATGAGGATAGTGTTTCCAACTCCCCTACAAGTAGTTCAAGTTGGTTGATGAAGATGACACTTAGATCCTTCTAGGTGTTGAGAAAAGAGTTGCAACTTCAAATGGTGTTGGTCTTCCTAAGTTAAGCACAAGTGGAAAACTCTTTGAGGAGAGTTGGAGAAGGGCTTGGATAATCTCCGAAGCTCAACAAGAACCATTGATAGTAGGTTCAAGGAAGGAGACAATGGAAAGGTCTCTAAAAGATTGTGCAAGCAAGCTTTGGTTGTACCCATACACCAATAGGTACAAAACTCTGATCACATGCATAGGATACATCAATAAATGAAATGATTTGTGTCTAATCTACACTGTGGAACCTGTGGCCTCTATCCTTGTCCCTTGTATATCCACATTGCACCTGTCCAAAATCAGGATCCTATCACTCATATCCTCTCTACCCTGTGCTAGTTGCATTTGATCTTTGAGGGGAGTCTAGCATTGGCCCTTTACATGGGGGAGTCTCTTGGTAACTATTGTATCATAGTGTATGTGTCCCTCTTAGCCATGACAGTGCTAGCATCTATGGTATTGCTCAGATATATGGAGGCATGTAGCGTGTGGAATCTAGAACCTTTTTGAAGTAAGCCCCCATGTAGTAGTTGGACTCTCTCATATACTCATCCATATCCACTGCCTATGCCCTTGCCATATCTCGCTCTACCCCATACCTCTCTCATAATCCAGCCAAATGTCTCATCTACTGATCCCATACATCTTGTGCCATCCTTAGCTATTCTATCTCTACCTACATTTGTGACATCTAATCCACTGCTACATCCCTCTCACCTTTCATGGTTTTCATTTGTGCCATTGCTACCTCTGCTCTCTCTAACACTACCCATGCATCCCTGACTATTACCTTTGCACACTAGGCTTTGTCTCTGAGCTCACCCCTCTCCCTCCTCAACTCTTCTATCTCCCTTTGCATCCCATCCATCTATCTCCTGAGATCATCTCTCTCCCTCTGAGCTTCCTATACATCCCATCCTACCTCATTGACCAAAGTTGAATAGTCCCTATCCCCCTCCCTCCATAACCTATTTTCCTATGCCTCCAATCTCTCTCTATCCTCCACAAACTCCCTTAGTTTATGTTATACAATCCTCAGTCTCACTAGAGCTCTAGTTAGTAATATAGCTAGATCCTATAGTAGTGGCAATACATATGGCACCATCACCAATGGATGTAGCTCTAGGGAATCCTCCTCCATTGCCTCCTCCCGTGCTCTCTCCTACTAGTCTCCTCTCACCTCCTCTACCTCAGCCTATCTATCTCCACCCCTCCTCTATCAACCACATATCCTCCCGACTCTCCTCTTCCTATCCAATCTCCTCTCATCCTCTAAACTGTATCCTAGTGCCCCTACAATTAGGTGCACTACCATTATCCACTCTAGCCCATGTTTTGTCCACCACGTGGCGTACCGCACTATTTTCCCTACATCTACCATCACTCCTCACCTTGGATATAGTACTAACTATACATACTCCCACATCTTCCTAGAAAAGTTTGTTGTGATTGGATCACCCCATAAATGCTCTTGGGTAATCTGACAAAATATCTGAGGCCCTAGAGGGATATCCTATTGTATGCCAAACTACCTCATCACCTTGTCTAGCCTGTGGAGCTCAATGATGTTTAGGTATTGCTTAATCAAATAACACATTGTAAAGAAGTAGCCCCTATGCCTCCTCTCATCCCCTCTCCATCCAAAAAACTATCACTACTAGTAGGGTCTCCATATAATTTGATCCCCTTAAAAATCATCTATCCTCCTCCTCCATCCCTCCAAGTCACTCACATCCAAGTAGTGCAGCCACCAGCTGTACTTTGTCCCACACCAGTATGATATTGGTAGTTTCTCATCCTATATCCCTACTATTAAAATCTCTAGTCTCGCCATGCTAATATGCTCCTAGGCCCATACCTAGTGCAAAGTCATATGTGTAATGTTGAGGGCCCTCCTATAGTAAATTGCGTGCATGTCTTGATACAATTGGCCCAGCACACATCCGCCCCATGTAAGCTCTCCTTCCCTCCTCTCCATGATATGCCTAACAACCTCAATGATCTTGAGGCTACAAATCATTTGCTTGTGTCTGGTAGTAGTATCCCACTAATCATACCGTAGAGGTACAATGGCAGTGCAGGCATCCCTAATCCCAAGCACCCATCCAAGTCTAACTCCCCTAGATAGGGAGATCCACCCATCTAAAGATCTCCCCTAGGCTCCTACCTTGTTCTCTCTCCTGGATCTGTTTCCATCTAACCAAGTTCTCTCTGATGGGTGGCCATAGTATCCTCCATAAGTCATCAAGGTTTGTCATCATCTCCCCTTTCGAGAGATGGAATGTCAAAGTCTCTGAGTTGCATCACTCTCTATCAATGTTGTCAGGAGGTCCCACTGCACTCTGATTTTGGGATATCCCAACATATGCAATAGCCCCACCTATGCAAGCATTGCGTGGTCGTGGGCATTCATTTCCTTGATGGTCACCTCTAATGCCACCAAATGGCTCTCTCGAGTCCTTAGTGTCTCGAAGTTTTGCATCCACATAGAACATTTTGTCAATCTTTCATGATTCATTTTATTTTCCCCTCAATTTTCCTCTGCCCTGAGTTCTAGTGAATTTTCCCTTGTGTAGAATGAATTTTCACCTTTTTGGTCCCCTCCTGAATTCACCTATTTTCTAGAAAAATTCGCCCCTTTTCTTGCTTGTTTATGAATTCACCTATTTGTTTGATGAAATCTCCCTTTCTTTTGCCACATTTTGAATTCTCCTTTTTGTTTGGTGAATTCCCCCTTTCTTTAGTCGCATCTCAAATTCATCCACCACCCATTGAATTCACTCCTTTTTAGGTAAATTTTCCTTGTGTAGTCACCCTTGCAAATTCGCCCCTTTTGGTGAATTCGCCTCTTTTTTGCTCAACCCTTGAAATTTCCTATTTCCTAAGAAAATTCGCCTCCTTTTTTACCATTGTGTGAATTCGGCTATCTTACAGTTGGTGTTCAAATTCATGTTTCCCTTTCAAGGGAAATTTCAAAATTTCCCCTATGTCTTTTTCCTAGTTTCTTGGGTGAGTTTGCTACCCTTTTGGGTGAAGTCGACTTCACCTCTTACCATCTTGGAAAATTTCAACATCTCCTATTTTTCTTGACCTCCTCGACGAGTTCGCCCTTGTGCATGGAGAATTTCCCATTTCCACAATCACCCTTATAGACAAGTGAATTCATTGTGAATTCGCCCATCTGCTATGGATTTCTACCCTAGCCTCCCAAAAAACCCCAAAATTAAATGCATAAAATTTAAATCAAAATCATGAAGAAGGTTTTCGATCCTAGTTGGCAAGGTGCTATGTGCTCAAAGTAATACTAGCATAACTCCTCCCCTTGGTGGATGAGCTCATAACCCATGAACCCCTCATCCTTGCTCAACCTTTCAGCCATCCTTATCACTCTCTCTTCTTCTCTATCTTGCTAAGTCAACTACTAAGTGTGAAAATGATAAATAGTAACTTTTAAAATTACTATTTATAAATTTTAATTTTTTCACCTTTTTAATCTTTTAAATTTTGTGTAAATTTTACCCTTTATTTAATCTCTTTGTAATTCATTTCACCCCTTTTCTTCTATGGGCCACCATTTGCACCCCATTTGTCCATTTTCCTCTGTTCAAAAGCTATTCTTCATGGTTTTTTACACTCTATCACGTGGTATCCTTCATTTCTCCATATCGAGAAGTCACTTGGGGCCTCTTTTTCTTCCCCATCCACCCTCTCTAGTGGGCATACATTGTCATTTTCCTCCATTCCTCTGTCATGTCCACTTCCCTACAATGTTGGGGCATCTTCCTTCATTTTTCCATGATTAGACAACCTAGAAAACTTTTGCCACACTAGGGCATTGCTTTCTAGTCCATTCTTCTATTGAGTTATCTGTATTTTATTTTTCTTCGAAACACTATTATTCTAATAGTATTTTGAAGAGGAGAAAAATGTAGAAATCATAATTTGACCACCCCCATATGGTTAAATTCATTCATTTTATTCCTCTATCACACATCCCCCATATGCATTAATTAAATAATTTATTATTTAATTAATATTCCCCTTTCTCTAATGTCCCTAAGGTATTTAATTAAATAATTAAATGCTTTATCCCTTACCCCCTTTCTTCTCTACATTAAATAAATACTCTAATTTATTTAATTAAGTCATTTGCCTTTATGAATTTAAATCAATTTTTAAATTCACCTTTTCTCTCTACTTGTCCCATCCTCCATAATTCCTCTATTATATAGATTAATTTAATTATTTTGTGATTAGGATGTGCACACCCTTAATCAGGATTAGTGTCCCATCCTCTGTAATTCCCCACTTGTCATTAATCCATCACTAGCTTGCTTAACCCATTGTTTGAACAACCATAATTACTTGATTATCTCAATCTAATCCTTATTCCATTTATGGGATACCCCTAAGTTAACGTTCATTAATTTCTTTCTCTTTTTGGAGAAGGAAACCTATTCCCCATGTGAATTTAAAATTCCCATTTATCCTCCCAAGGCCTTTTAACTCCTCTCCTCTTCCCCATGTGGATATTTGAACATTTTTTAATTCCTCATGTGTTCCATAACCCACATGTGGACAAGGACCTCCTTTATGAGGATATCTTATTTCAATCCCTAGGTACCATAAGGTATGTCCACCTCATCTCCCTTTTGACACCTCACCTACCACATGGAAAAATGTGAGGGCTTGTGAGTCCTCAACTCACCATAGCCCTTGATATTGTCCATGGTGGCGTCATCTTTCCCTCCATTTATTAGAGGAATTTCCCCTAAATTTAGAGTATTTTTCCCTCATTTGCATAATCTAACATTCAACACACTTTGCACTATAACTCTCAAGCACTCATCCAAGAAATCCAAGAAACCTCCATTGTTGTAGCTTCATTTGCATCCACATTGTGAATCCATTGCAATACCCATTTGCATGATTAAATTCCCCATCATCCCATGATCATTTAGAGCTAGGTTACATGCTACTTGCCATCTAAAGGAGCATACATTCAAACAAATCAACAAGGCCAACCAATTCATCAACTAGGACAAGGTAAAACACTCTTTCTATCTTTTGTTTTGTTCAAGTTCAAATAGGATAATCATTGAGGTGGTGTTTGTGTTTTCTTTGTTTGCATTCCTTTTTGTTTTGTACTTTTAGACAAGGAATTTAGCTACACATAGATTCAAACCTAATAACGCTTCCAAACTTCAAAAACTACCAAGAACCATAGGATAAAATGGCTTGGTACAATGAAAAAGATCTCTATGACTTTCACAAAATCAAAGGGCATAAGAAAAAAACCTACATGTGAATAAAAAATATTAGGGTATGTGCAGGATCATCATGGAAAAAATAGGCACTTGAGTGGCAAAAAATTCAAAAAAATTAGAGCTAGTCAACTTGAAGTAAAATTTTGAATAAGTTATTTATATTATTTCAAAAATATGTAAGAATAGAATTTGCAACAAATTGAATGCAGTTTCTAAACTACTAGGTTTATTTAAAAAAAAATTCTATTTGGTGAAAATTTGAAATTTCAATGCATTAATACTTAAATTTCAGGGAAAAAACAAGAAGTAGGTGTCTATCTGACCACCCTAACCATAGTAAAATGATAACATTTTTTTTATAAGCTTTTAGATATAAGTAGAGGACTCATGTCCTGATGTGATGCATATTTTTTTTTGTAATTTTTTCCAAGTAAATAATTAATTATGAATTTTATTACAAATTTTGTGGGTTATTAAAACTCATATAAGTTCACTCCACCTTAACTTGGTCAAACATATGAGTTTAAAAGCTATAGAATGTGACACATACTCAGACAAAAAAATGTGATAATCGCTTGAAAAGCTATATATGCTTCTTTAATTAGCCTATCAACTGTATCCTTAGTCATAATTCAAATAGAAAAAATGAATAATAATAATTTATTAAATTCAAACTAAAGAATAATTTATATTGGTGGAAAGTTTATAACCCCTAGGAGGGTATGTGTAGGATCATGATAACAAAAGTGGCTTATATGATGGGTATTTGTAGGGTATGTGGTTGATGACTTTTTCTTTACCCAAAATTGATGAAACGAAAAGGGTTTTTATAGGAGTTTATCAACTTTCCACCAATATAAATTATGCTTACTTTGAATTTAATAAATGATTATTATTCATTTTCTATTTGAATTATGACTAAAGTCCTAATTGATAGGTTGATTGAAAAAACATCTATAGCTTTCAAATACTACCACATTTTTTTAATTTGAAACATGCATCACATCTTGGCGCTTCATACTATAGATCAAAAAAGAAAAAATGAATTTCATGAAGTTTTGACCAAGTTAAGGTGGTTAGACATAATGAAGCTTATATTTTTAAAAGTTGTGATAAAAAATTCATAATTAATTATTTAATTGGAAAAAAAATATAGAAAAATATGGTACTACATTGGGACACATGAGTAATCTGATTATATCAAAATATTATTAAAAAAATATTATCATTTTAGTGTGGTTAGGGTGGTCAGACAAACACTTACTTCTTTATCTTTCCCCTAAAAATTTAAGTACTCATTGTACTGAAATTTCAAAATTTCACCAAATAGATTTTTATTTTTTTAATAAACTCTATTAGTTTAGAAACTACATTCAATCTTTTCTGGCATAAATTCTATTCTTACATATTTTTAAATAATATAGATAACTTATTCAAATTTTTATGTCAAGTTGCCTAACTCTGATTTTTTTGAATTTTTTTCCACTTAAGGGCCTATTTTTTCCACGATGATCATGCACATACCCAGGAACCCTTTTTGTTTCATCAATTTTGGGTAAAAAAACATTTTTTAGCCACATACCCTACATATACCCATCATATTGCCACTTTTTGGCCCATCATGAACCTGAACATATCCATTATCCAAGATCTTATAGAGAACAAAAACATCTATGTTGAGGTAATAACCAATAATCATGATCTTATGATATACAAGACCCATATGCCCAATCATAGCAAAGAAAACAAGAGGAAAGAAAAATATTACACAAACATGCAACAATACCTATTCCAATGTGGTTGCTTCCCATGATAGTGTCATTACCATCATCACTATCAAAGGACCTAGTGTGAAATGTGGAGTAACCATTTGACATGGTAAAGTCACCACCTAAGGATTCCCATCTCAGTCTAGGGCACAACCTGCTTAGCCAACAGTAAGCACTAGCAAGTATAATCTCTTTGATCAACTTAAAAATACCCCTACACAAATCTCTATATTATAACTATTGAGGCTATCACCCACACATGAGAAAATATTGAAACAAGCTCTTTCTATTTCATCCATTCCTCAAGATATATATACCAAACAATTTCAGGCTATGGTAGGGCATATCACTAATCATCTCCTCACCTACTCAGAACAAGACCTAGCATCACAACCATCTCATCTTCATGATTTACACATTGAGGTTATCATTCATAAGAATAAGGTTAAAAGAGTTTTAGTAGTTGGAGGTGCTAGTGCAAAAATTTAGACCCTTCAATTGATAAAAGGGTATGTGGAGGATCATCACGGAAACAACAAGTCCTTAAGTGGAAAAAAAATTAGAAAAATCAAAGTTAGGAAACTTGACGTAAAAATTTGAATAAGTTATCTATATTATTTCAAAAATATGTAAGAATAGAATCTATATAAAATTGAATGTAGTTTCTAAACTACTAGGTTTGTTTTGTTTTTAAAGAATCTATTTGTGAAAATTTGAAATTTCAATGTAGTGGTACTTTAGGAAAAAACAAGTAGGTGCTCATATAACCAATCTCTAACCATAATAAAATGATAATATATTTTTATAAGATTTTAGATATAAGTAGAGGACTCATGCCATGATGTGGAGCATATTTTTTTTGTAATTCTTTTCCAAGTAAATAATTAATTATGAATTTTTTATTACAACTTTTTAGAAAATATAAAAACTCGTATGTTTGACCACCTTAATGTGGTCAAAACTTCATAAAATTCATTTTTTATTTTTTTTAATCCTATAGTATGTGAAGCATAGAATGTGACACATGTTTTGGATTCAAAAAATATGATACCATTTGAAAGCTATAGATGTTTTCCAATCAACCTGTCAATCAAGACTTTAGTCATTATTTGAATAGAAAATGAATAATAATTACTTATTAAATTCAAAGTAAAGAATAATTTATATTGGTGGAAACCTTGGAATCTCCTTTAAAAACCCTTTTCATTTCATCAATTTTGGGTAAAAAATAGTCGTCAGCCACTTACCCATCATATTGCCACTTTTTGGCCCATCATGATCTTGCACATACCCAAAAAATCAAGGCTATTCAGAGGATACTATTGAGAAGACAAAGAGCACCACCATCAGGGCATATGCTGACCAAGAATGGGTATCACAAGGCATCATCACAATACCCATCCAATTGGGCCCCCTCATCATAGAAAGTACATGTCAAGTGTTAGACATTGATCTTCCCTAAAACATATTACATGGTTGACCCTAGACCCATGCCTTAAAAGTTGTATCCTCAACCTACTAGTAGTGTGTAAAGTTTCCTTTAGAGAGTAGAGAAGTTACCATCCATGGAGATCCTAAGCCTTTTTACTACTGCAAGAATCTTGAGACTGATTTCTATAAGATGCCCCAAATACCAAATAATGACAAAGGGCCTACACCTTCTACCTCATTTATTGACCCATCATCCCTTGCATCTACCTCAAAAACAAAAGTACCCATCATGTAGAACATACCTAACATGAAAGCAGTGATTTAGGATGATGGTTGTGGAAAATATAAGATTAAAAAGGATAGTTTTGTGTTGTAGGATAGTTACCTCTTTCTCCTAAATCTTGTGGGAAACCCATATCTAGCAATAACATCCCTGAAACTATCAAAATGGTAGCTACTACCTTTACCAAATGGGGGGACTTGAAAAGAGAAGATGTTAATGAGGAAGATGTCTCTAAAATACTATATCAAGATGAAAGACATTCCCCTATTCTTCACGTGGAAGATGATAAAAAAGGCTTACAACTAATGAAGGGCATGGTCTATAGCAAGAATGAGAACCTTGGAAAAAATTATAGTGGTTTCCTAGATCCTATCATTCCAAGGAACATCCAAAAAATCTTGGCCTAGGTTGTACAACTAGAAAGGTTACCCTTATTTGCAAAGGTACTTTTGCTAAATGGGCTGAGGCTTCGTCTTGGTTACCAACATCGCATGATACTACCCTAGATGACTTCCCCCTGATTTTGCTGACCTATTTGAGAATAACTCCCTCTTGATGATATCTACATCAACCTTCACCCCAAGCAATGGACCAAATGAAATAATTCTAATATACCCATAACTCATTGACTTGGACCAAAAAGTGCCACCAATTCTAGATTTATTCGAAAATGATGAAGTGATTCTAGAATTCATAGGAATTTGTGACAACTTTCCATGGGAAGATCACAAAGCAAGTTTTGACATTGAGCTTGACAAAAGGGCATATTATGGGGAGACGATTGAATCCTTCAATTGCAAAATTGACGATATGCAACTAAGTTGCAAACCTTTGAGTGAAAAACTACACTATGGAACTATTTGATCCTAAAATAGTAAAAATAAAGGATGTATCCAAGGGTGAAAACCTCTCTAAGTAAAAAAAAAGGATGAGGGATTCAATCTCCCCCTTAGTGCAATGCATCCAAATAAGTCAAAAAATTTAGTAGAGAAGGCCACTCTAGTCAACATGGGAATAAAAGAAGCACCCAATATCACTTTCTATGTTGAATCCTTGTTGGATGAAGAATAGAAGAACCTAGCAGCATTCCTGAAAGAGAAAATAGCTAACTTTGCATGGTCACACATAAATATGCCAGGGCTCAATCCAAAAGTAGTTGTGCATCATCTAGTAGTTTATCCTGAAATAAAACAAATAAAGAAAAAGTTAAGATACACTCTTAGAGAGAAATCTTGGTCAATATTGAGTTACAAAAGCTTCTTGATGTTTGATTCATCTGACCAATAGATTAGCCTAATTAGGTTTCAAACTTGGTACCAATCTCCAAACTTACTAGGGGCATCAAAATTTGCATTGATTTTAGAGACTTGAATAGGGCATGTCCAAAGGATGATTTCCCTCTTCCTAACATCGACATTGACATCATAGTGGACTTAACAACTAGGCATGAAATGCTATCACTCATGGATGGTTTTTTAAGATATAACAAAATCATGATTTCCAAGGAGGATCAACACAAAACTGCATTCACTCTTCCATGGGGGACATACTATTGGAACGTGATGCCATTTGGGCTAAAGAATATAGGAGCAACCTATCAAAGAGCAATGGACCTCATCTTTCATGACATGATCCACAAAATAGTTGAATATGATGTGGATGATATTTTGGAAAAATCAAATAAAAGGAGTGAGCATATATAAGTTTTAGGACCCATCTTTGATACAATTGAAGAGTACAAGGTATGACTAATCCTCAAAAAGTGTCTTTGGGGTTATATTAGGGAAATTTTTTGGCTATATCATCTCACAAAGAGGGATAGAAATTGATCCAACAAAAGTAAAAGCCATCCTACACATGTAACCATCACAATCATTGAAGCAAATGAGAGGATTACAAGGAAGATTATAGTCCATTAGGAGGTTCATAACACAACTATCAAATAAAATCCACCCTTTTTTGCATTTTCTTCATACCACCAATACTGAACAAACCATTGATCATGTATATCTCAGCAACATCAACAACACTAGGTGCTCTTCTTGCACAACATGATGAAAACAAAAATGAAAGAGCTATCTAATACATCAATAGGACCTTAAGTGGGCTATGAAATGAAATATTTATCCATTGAGAAAGCAACTTAGTATTTTCTTTTTCTTCACAAATTTTTAGACACTAAATGACGTTGCATCAAATTAATCTTATTGCAAAGATCAACTCATTGAAATACTTGTTATCCAAAGCAACTGTCATTGGGAAAATGGCCAAATGGGTAAGATCTTGACTAAATTTTACATAAAGTATGTGGAGTGCAAGGAAATCAAAAGATAAGTGATGAAAAACCAACTACTGGAGGAACCTATCTATGCAAAGAATCTAT
>VDFB02025588.1:0-22665 GCA_007258455.2 Sequoia sempervirens | reverse complement strand
TTGATGGATTAAATGTGTGTATTGTATATTGTATATCCATGTCTGAATTCTTTCTAGATTACCTTTGAAAACGAAAAGAAATTCCTGCGCAGTATCAAAAGTTTGAATTTTAGATCTGTTTGATTAAATTCTTTGCATGAAATTCATGTTTCAAGGATTGATTTTATTGACACGTTCAGTCTCTCTCTAAGTTCTAAGGCCTGAAAAAGTGTGTAGAATTCTGCCATAAAGCAACAATGGGGGAGAAATTTGTTTTCTTCCTAGCTTTGTATTTGATATAGATTTGCACTAGCGGGCACAAGCCTTCTTTGCAAGCATTTGTTGTAGACCAGTTCAACAAGGAGGATCAAATCAAAAAGCTTAAGAAGATATTGTTCTTCAATTGGTGGGTTTTCCAAACATCCATAGCTTGTTTGAAAACACACGTCTATTCTAGGATTTTAGCCTTAGAAGCAAAGCAATGAAGTGTTTAATAAAATGCTTTGGTAGACATGTATGAAAAAATGTTCTAGCATATAATGTGACAGTGAACTATTTGGAATCGAGACCACATTTCTTTGAGGCATTTTTCCAAACAGTTCACTGCCGCATTGAGACCACATTTCTTTGAGGCATTTTTTCAAATAGTTCACTGCCTTTGTCTATGCCACCACATTTTTCATACATGTCTACCAAAGCATTTTATCAAATAGTCCATTGCCTTGCTGCTATGGCTAGCAAGGAGCATGGAAGAGAATATGTGCAAAGCATTATAGATAGCAATACCAAAGTCATAACTCTGAGAACCCATAAACATAAGTGTTGTTAGAAAAGGACATTGAAGAGGGATCTATGATTTACTTAGCATCTGAACTTGAATAGGAAGCCCTATAAAACATATACTTTATTTGAATAGTAGACAACCAAGCTAAATGCAAGACATTAAGAATCCAACTTACACCAGATAGCAAACTATCACAAGAAACTTAAAAAAAAATGTTTACCCCATTTAGAGAACCCTAGCTAGCATGACTGCTTTGCATTTTAGTTAACCGGGAAAAATCCCTACCCGTAAGAGCCCATGTCATTAAAATAGGCTTTGAGCAGCTATTTGTGTGGCAAACGCCCTTTTAACCATGTATGCTAAAGGAAAATGCATAAACAATGCAGTGAAAGTGTTCACAAAACTGCACGAACTAGATAGCTTCTTATGGAGTGCCATGATTTCAGCATATTCACAGGATGAAAAATGTAAGAGTGCTCTACAGCTCTTTCGTGAAATGCAGCAAGAAAATATAATGCATGCATGAAATGCAAAATGTGGAAGCATAGACAAGGCTCATGAACTTCTTTTTACGATGCCACACATTCAGCTCTAAAACCATGTGCCCTCTGCGAAAAAATGGATGAAACATTAGGAAGTTATGTTTAATACATTTCCCTCTTCATTTTTATTGGACGGGCTTCTCAATTTTATTTTTTCAGAAATCTAAACCCCCAGAATATTAGCTGCTGGCCAATAGGGAGCTAAATAAATCCACAATTTTCCTGCAAGAAAATAACAAAATAGGAGGACTTTGGTTTAAACTGGTGTATAACTGTCCAAATGTTTCTCGATGCATCAACTAATGCAATTTTTTCTCCATCAAAAACATTAGCCTTTGCCTTTAAAGGAAGGGACTAATAAATATACCTTCTTACAAATATTTACACTTTTCGAGCAATCAAAATGCCATTGTCAAGCTTCATTGCTTCTGTTTTCTGTGATTTTAGAAGAACTTTCAGTGAACCTGTTATAGAGGAAGCTACAGAATTTGTTTGTAACCACTTTCTTTGGTCGATTGCATTTTACTTTCTACTATTTGCGGTAACTTTAGTTTAAGGAAACCCTGGTGTTTTTTATTATTGGCGATTTTCTTAAGACTGATCATTTGGTTGTCAAGGAGTGAGTGGAAGGGTTTTCTATCCCATGGTCCAAAGGTCCTTCTAGCTCTCTTGTGTAATTTTGACCAAACCCATTACCCATATTTGTGTGGGCCATAAACGAGGCTCAAAATGGAAGCACGAAAAGGTGGGTATCCCTTAGAGTTTGTGGATGACAATCGGATGGCAATGAAAGGGATTAATGTCCTTGTTTTGGTTGGGGATGAGGTTACCAAGCCCACCGAGACAACCACAGAAGAAGAAGATTATGATAAAATGGAGGAACATCAATATGAGGATTCAGGTAAAACTATAGAATTTGTACTTCCTGATGATGTAGTTGATTGCATAGTTAAATTCCAACATAGATTTGTTATTCTTTTCTTTTTGAGAGGTATCCCAATTGAAGCTGAATTTTACAAATGGGCCAAAATTAATTGGGAAAATAGTGGACGGGAGATTGAATCCCCAAGAGGATTGGGGAAAGGGTATGTTTCTTGTAAATTTAAATCAATTGATCATGCAAAAGCTATGCTACAATATGGGACCTCAGTTATATGTGGAGAAATTTGTTCCTTATAGGCTTGGACATTAGACTTTCACCCTAAGGTCCATCTAGATCCAAATATCCTATGTGGATAGAGTTACCCTTTTCAAATCTTGATTTTAGACCCTTCCTCAATGAAATTGTTTCTCAACTTGGTAGAGTTTTAGGGAACAAAAATAACACTGACAAATTTTCAAGCCTCAGAGTTCATTCTAGAGTCTGTGTAGAAATGGACCTTACTATTCAACTACAAGAAAATATTAAATTAATAGGTCCATGGTTTGAAGTTTATCAGCCATTAGTGTACTTAACAAGCCTAATGCATGTCTTTTTTTCCATCAAGATGGCCATTTGATTAGAGACTGTCCTATAAAGAAAAATAGATATATTCAACCACAAACAATTGCTTTGCCTAGCTCACAACATTTGTCAACACTTGTTCAACCTTCTATTATGCCTTTAGTGTCTCAATTGAAACAAGATGTGTTTGATGGGAATACTAATAATAATAAGTCTTCTTCAAACAGAGATGCCATTATGATAGATGGTTGGAGGGTACTAGGAAAAGGAAGGAACCATCAAAATCTCTTGAACCTCATAATGGTCATACTTTTCCTATATACTCTTCATCTTCTTCTCACCAGGTTGCAAAAGTGTCAAGAGTGCTCCTTTACCACCACCTACAAGACAAAGATACCCATCTCCCTCTACTTGTAAAGGAGCCCCTTCATCTACTATGAGGAAAAGGTCAAAGTCTCCTATTCCTTTGACAAAAGGTGATAGTCTTTCCACACAAACTATTACAACTGTTAATTGTTTTGGTGTTTTTCCACAAGAGGAGGATTTTTCTAACTCTACATAATAATGAATTATAAAATTCTTTCATGGAATGTTAGAGGGATTTCTCTCCCTCATTGCAAATTTGAAGTTAAGGAAGTTACAGTTAAATGGAAACCTAGCATTGTCTTTCTTCAAGAAGTTAAACATAATGGTCTTCCCCTTGGTTCTTCTCTATCCAATGTATGGAGAGATGCTTTTTTTTCTCATATGTCACATAGAGAAGGAAGAGGGTATGTGCAGGATCATGATGGGCCAAAAAGTGGCAATATGATGGGTATGTGTAGGGTATGTGGCTGACGACTTTTTTTTTATCCAAAATTGATGAAACGAAAAGGGTTTTTAAAGGAGAATCTCAACTTTCCACCAATAGAAATTATGCTTTAATTTGAATTTAATAAGTAATTATTATTTATTTTCTATTTGAATTATGACTAAAATTGATTTCGATGGTGGTTGATTTTAAACATCTCTAGCTTCAAATCCAGATTACATTTTTGAACCAAAACATGCATCACATTCTGTATGTTTAGATACTATAGGATAAAAAAATCAAAATTTGACCAAGTTAAAGATTGAGTCAGGACATATGATTTTTATTTTTTAATAGTTGTAATAAAAAATCATAATTAATTATTTATTTGGAAAATTACAAAAAAATGAATCACATCCGGGACATGAGTCCTCTCTACTTATATCTAAAATTTTATAAAAAATATTATCATTTTATTATGGTTAGGGGTGATCCCATAATGAGTGGTTTACAATTGCAGCCAATGGACCTTTGGAGATTTTATTTTTAACTAAATCTTCACATTCAGGACACCTATGGTGAAGCAAGCGTGAAGAATTCAAGATGATGCAAACTAGAGTCTCATCACATTTTCTTTTAGTTCTAAAAATATTTCTTTCAAAATTTTGGAATCAAATTGCACTTCTTGCCCATCTCCCACAAAAACTAGTTTTTTCAAAAACAACATTTTTAAAGTGAGCTATCGCAGAGTATAGCATAGCTTTTTCCATGGGGATAAGAATTCCCTGTTATTTGAGATTTATGTTTGTAACTATTATCTAGTGTACTTTGGTTAGATAGTTTTTAATTGAATAATTTTTCTTTAATCTGGTTTGAAGTTAAACCAATGACAATTGGACATAGCCTTGGTAGGTATAGCGGGTAACTTTTGTATATATCAAAATTCCAATTATTTTTTATTTGGATCCAAGGACTTCAATGCTCACGGGTATTACTCATAACAATTTTATTTTTTGATAACTTTGCTATTTTTCCATGTCTGAGAATAGACACCTTCATTTTAGAAAACTTATGTTTAATAAAACTAAAAAACAAATACATAATAAAACCAAAACATATTAAAATTATATTCATTGGATAGCTTCGTTTAGAGGACTACCTGAATCCAATTGGGTTTGTGAAGATTCCCCCATTTTCATCCTCAACCTGAGCGTCAAAGCGTAAAAAATTAGGTTTTTTGTGTGAACAAAGTCAAAAATTAGGGAAAAGGGGGGTTCGCTAGAACCAAGGGGGTTCTAGCGAACCAGGGTTCATTCGAACCCCCTCAATATGCATTTTCCCTTTTGTGTTTTGGGTGAGAAATGTGGGCCCCATGATTGATGGGTTCGGTCGAACCCCTTTATGGTTCGGTCAAACTTGTAGGTTCATTCGAACCCCTAAAACCAATTTTTTTGCCATGGGGCCATTTTTTCTCAGTTTTCCTTCCTCCATCAAATTGTAAACCACTATTGTGGCTTCACCCTTAGGGTGGTCAAACAGACACCTACTTCTTATTTGTTCCCTGAAATTTAAATACTAGACTACATTGAAATTTCAAATTTTCACCAAATAGATTTAATTTTTAAATAAACCTAGTAGTTTAGAAACTAAATTCAATTTGCTATAGATTATATTCTTAGATATTTTTGAAATAATATAGATAGCTTATTCATTTTTTTACGTCAAGTTGCCTAACTCTGATTTTTCTGAATTTTTCATCACTTAAAGGCCTATTTTTTCCATGATGATCCTACACATACCCAAGAGGTGGGTATGTTATTAGTTTAGCCCCTTGGGTGGACAAGTTTGTCATTGATAAAGGAGAGGATCCTTCCCATAGTTGTGTGTGGACTCTTTTATTCATCAATGGACACCCCATTGGTTTATGTTCTATCTATGCTCCTAATATTGCGAAAGAGAGATGTGAATTATGGGAATGGATGACCAGGGATTTACCTCATGTTGATTGAGTTATTGGTGGTGGTTTTAATATGGTGGAATACCATACTGAGTGCAACTAGTTGAATTTTGTAAAAATAAGCAATGAGGAATTTGATAAATGGATTTTTTATAGGAATTCTATGGGGGTTCCAGATCCTAGTCATAAAAATAATTAGTTTACTTGGACTAGTTATCAATTGTGTTATGATAGAAAACTTAGTAGGCTTGATAGGTTTTATATCTCCCTCAATCCACGGTTAATTCAAGACTCTAATGGGTATTAAAGTTGTTTAATCTACTTGCCTCTCAGATCATTTCCCTATCCTTTGTGTTGTTTCAAAGGATTAAGTTCATAAAGTGGATTATAAGATGCCTTTCAAACTTAATACTTCACGTCTAAAAATTCCTTCTTGTGTTGCTACATTGGTTGGCATTTGGAAGTGCATTCCCAAACCAAAAGAAAGGGAATCTTATAGGAAATTGTGGAAAGATGTTATTTCTCAAAGTGTTTTTTTTTTACGCTCTTTTGAGAAAAAATTGGCATGGTAGCGAAAGTGTAAAGAGAAATTTCTCAAAGGGAAGATATAATTCCATAAAAGGGCTTAATTCAAACCCCATGGATATTTCTATCCAATTAGCTATAGCTACTACTGAAACTCAACTATGAAAACTTGATATGTATAAAGGGCGAGGGGCTAAAATCATATCTAGGTTGCATTGGATTAAAGAAGGTGATAGAGGTACTAAATACTTTTTTGATTACTTAAATTATAAACATAGGAAATAATATATTAGAGCAATTCAAAATGAGGATGGGTAGATTCTCACTAACCCAGAAGAAATTAAAGCTTTTCTTTATAATTTCTATGAGAATCCTTTTAGGGGGGACCATCATTAGCAGGATGTTCAACTTTTATTGGAAGATATTATTAAGAACTAAATTCCAATGAAGGTTGATTATGAATATTTCTTTAGAATATTTGGAAGATGCTATATTTTCAATGGCCCCGAATAAAATTCTAGGATTTGATGGGTTTTCAATTAAGTTTTACCAAAAAATATGGTAACATATAAAGGATGACTTTTACCTTTTTTATTTGGAAGCTTTGGAACATGGTTCATTAGGACCCAATATTAACAAAGGATTAATTAAAATTCTTCCAAAGGGAAATAATTTTGATACTATCTTTGGATGGCATCCTATTACATTGCTTAACACCTCTTATAAGATTATTGCAAAAGCCTTAGCTGCAAGAATTAAACTAGTGGCTAGAGAGATAGTTAGATCTAAGCAAACAGGGTTCCTAAAGGGAAGATATATCCTTGAAAATTTAATTTTCGAACAGGAAACTTGTAAATGGGTACACCAATTAGGTCAGGATGCTTTGTTGATTAAACTTAATTTTGATAAATCCTCCGATAGAATGAGGTGGAGATTTATTATCAAATATTACAATGGCTGGGTTTTGGTACCAAAATATGCAAACATGTTCAAATGTTGTTTCAAGATGGAAATGCATAATTGGTGATCAATAATTCTTTAACATATTCATCCTCTTAAAACATTCTATTAGATAAGGCTTCCCTCTATCACCATTTCTCTATGTGCTTGTTGTTGATGCACTTGGGTATTTGCTATAAGATTTTAATAATCATATGAATTTGATCAGGGGTTTTCTATTCCAGAAAATGTAGTAGTGATTAATTCCCACATTGTTGATTACAACATGCTTTTTGTGCAAAATTTTGAAACAAAAATAAGTAACATCTTGGTTTTTCTAGACCTATATTGTTCTATCTCCAGTTCCAAGCTTGCTCATGTCAAAAAACCAGATTTCTTATGATTCATTCTAACTAGGTTCCACACTAGATTCTGAAAGAATGGAAACAAATTAGATGTAGACAAATTACTTGATACTTGGGAATACCCTTTGGAGTGGGGTTTACCTTGTCTGATATGTGGAATTGGTTCTTAACTGAGCTGAAAACCAAAAAAATTTCAATTGGGGGAATAAGTTTCTTTCTCTGGATGGAAAAGTAAGTTGTAAACAAGATATTCTTAGCTTCTCATGTTTACTTCTCCTCTTGCTAGATGCTCCCTAAAAAGGGATATGATGACAAACAAAATTATTCGACATTTTTTGTGGAATAATTGGGATGGAAAGGATGGTTTCATATCATCCTCTTGGTTACATTGTTTACAACCTAAAAGTTAAGGGGGTTTGGGTCTTCTAGATCCTAATCCGCACAAGGGAATTGTTTAACAACAAAATGGATAATCAAAGTTGTCCCTAAGGAGGAACAATGGAAGATTTTAGTTTGTCACCACATTATTCTTGCTTCTATAAATAAAAAATGGAAAGTTGTGGGGTGTCTGGATAAAACAATTATTTCCCCTTTCATTCATATCAAAGCCTCATTCCCCTTGCAATATATTTGGAGGTAATGGCAACAAATTTGCATATTTTTAAATTGGAAGAACTCCTTGCAACATGGTTTTAGCTTCACAACATCATCTATTTGGTGGAACAAACTAATACAATATCATGGACAACCCTTGGCTATTACCTTCTCTAAGCAAGCTCATTAATATCTTTTCAAGAAAGGTGTGCAACAATTTGATGATTTGTGGATTTCAACTCCCTTGACTAGGTGGATTCGATGAGCTTTAAAAATTCAGTTAGTTTAAATAACAAGTGCAAGGTTTTTGTAATATTTGTGAAATCATTGGTGCCTATGGATCTCCTTATGAAACTTTTCACTCCTCTATGATGGAATCTCTTCAAATATTGGCTATGGCTTGAGAGATATTCTTTTTTGTCACTTTCCATTAAAGAAGATTTTCTTAAAACTCCTTCCAAGTATGAAACTAAACCCAAGACTTAATATCAAATGGAGATGTAGATTTCGAGAAAGTAAATGGAGGAGCCTAAGTGCTCAAATTTGGAGGTCTAGAGTAGATGCAAATGCTCAAATCCTTGCTTGAAAATTCTTGCACCATAAGCTATCAGTGGGGGATAGACTGAAATATTTAAAGATTCAACTAGCTATATGTCTTTTTTGCAAACATAATGAAAGCGTAAAACATATTTTTTGGGACTATTTTTGGGCTAGGAAAAAATGGAAGGCTATATTTAACTTTTTACCTACTATTTTTTAGCATGTGTTGTGTTGGAAAGAAGCAGTGTTGGGTGTTGGGTTTCATAAGAATGTGGTTGTTGATACTATGAGATGAACTATTTTGCTTTATATCTGGAAAAGTCGATGCTTAGCTATTTTTTTAATCATATTATGCATCAAAAGGTAGAAATGCTACAATTTTATTCTGACATCATGGTACAATTTGTGTCTTTGTGTGTTCAGCTGCGAGAGGATGCTAAATACAAGAAGCTTTTGGAAGAGGTTAAATATCACTTTTTGCAACTTCATCAAGAAGACATCCTTTGTTCTAGACAACTCCAAAACTTGTTTAAATTTTGAGTATAATGTGTTTTCCATTTGTTATTATGTTATTGGAAGACGAGGCTCAATGTTGATTTTATCATGTGCTATTGTTGTAATGTTAATTGCTACTATCAATGATTATAATGTGTTTCCAACTATTGTTGGTTGTATTGTTGACTGCAAATATAAGTGATTATAATGTGTTTCTAGGTGTTGTTTGTTATAATGTTGGTTGTATCTATCAGATGGTTTTTTTGTTATTGTTTACTCTTAATTGAGTTTCATCATTGGTGGCTATAATTCCTCAGTAGAGTCTTGTTGTTACTTAGTTGGATTAGTTTGCTTCAGTTGTTCATTCTAATTGTTCTTTTCTTCTCAATCCCTTTATTGAAATATTGAACTGTTATTTAATTTATTTGTAATCTTTCAACATTATTCAATAAAAAAAAATATTTACACTTTTCAACAAATAAAAAAAATATTTATGTTTTTATTATGTCACTCCCAAGCACGTGGAGAAAACATTATACATTGTGAATGCTTTTTCCTATATACAAGCAGTCAAATCATTATTTTACGACGGCGGTAGTATTGATAAATATACTCTCAAATGTAATCCTGATGTCTTGCACGTGCCAATGCTCTAGTCAAACGGACAATATACCCTGTCCAGAGACCAGGAATGTCAATAATTTTAATATTCTCAAGGGACAAGTGCTCTTCCCAGGGGCCAGGAATGTCAATAATTTTAATATTCTGAAGAGACAATTCCTGCTCAAGCGCGTGAAATGCGTTGCGACTCCCATTCATTTGGAACTTAAATTTCTGACTATAGGCTTTGATTTCCCTCGTGTGTGCGTGCATATACTATTCCTGCTTTCAAAACTAGCATAGCTTCTACAGACTATTCAACATTTCACCCTTTAAAATAATAATGGAACCTTGCATGAAGCTTCGTTCCGGAAAGGAAAGACAATTCAATACGAAACAAAGGGAAAATGTTGCATATGGGTATATATAAGTGTACGGAGCATCGTAAGATAGTCCTCAGTGAATAACGAAGGCTGAAGACATGTATACTTTAAACTTTCAAGCATCGATTGCCATAACTCATTACAACTGATCCAAATCCAACCTCATCTGAACGCATCTTTACAAAATATTTACTAGTAATATGTTGAGGTTATCCAATCTCTGTTCCAAATTAAGAACGAAACGTAAAGGCGCTTCCGACATATAGTGATTAAATGTAGAGCTTAAACGTCTCACGTTATGCGTCCAATTTTTATTTTAAACAAAATAATCACCTGTTCTAAACTGTGCATATACATATTCAACAGACTAAATATATATGCAGAAAAATAATTGGGCTGGGCACAAGTACCGGTGAAACAATATGTCCGTTGTGAAGCAGAAATTTTCAAAATATTAATTCCTAAATTGTAAGTTGAAATTCGAAAATTGTCGATTATTGTCACATTAGCAACCGCACCGGATTAATAGGAATAATCAACAATATATTTTGATATTAATTTTTTCTTTTTAAATATGAAAATACAAAATAATTAGTATGTAAGATGGTGTATGTTTGTATAGAAGGTTATTTGTATAGAAGGTTACAAGTAATTATTTCAGTTCTATTACAAATTTAAACATTTTAAAATTGTGAATTTATTAAGGATTTATTATTTGTTACTTTAGTGTAAATATTGAATGTAGAATTGATTTAAGTTATATTTATGTTTGGAGACATGAATTTTGAATGTTTAAATTCAAATTTTGAAATTGGATGTATATTCTCTTCTCTTACTCATTGTTCTAAGCTAACTACACCATTAATTATTTTAAATTACACGTCAAGATGGGGTATTTAAAGACTATCTCTGATTCATTTTTTAAAAATAGACTAGACAAAATCTAGCATACACATATATTTAAAAGAAAAATCTTTTAACATGAACACTTGTATCAACATTCTACAAGAATATTGCATGTTGGTATGTTGTCTTTGATATTGGTTCATCATCATTGAATGAGTTCACCAAGAGGTATAACTAAGGATAACTAGACCCTCACCTAGCAAGCTTGCAAGTAGTGTTTCTATACAACATTTTCCTAGATACATATCAAAGACACAAAGTCGAAGAGGTTGGAACCTAAAACAAATAATATTAGATCCATGACTCCATGTCCTATTCCACATGTAGGCTGATTTATTCACTCGAAAGGATCACTTTTGCACTCACAAAAATGAAAGAAAAAAAATTATAGTTGGTTTCTTAATTCTACAATGATCACTTAATAAGCTTTAATTTTCTAATATTAATTCCTAATTCTACAATGATCACCTAATAGGCTTTAATTTTATATCATGGTGCATTAATTATTGGCATCTATGACAATGGTATCTTCATTGAATCTAGAGCTAAATATTCTTGTACTTTTAAATTTTGCATGTTAATTATATAATGTGGTGTCAACCTTAGCTTCTTAAATTTGGGTAGAATGATTATTTAATGCCAATTTATGTAATTGATCTAGATTTTTTATGTATGTATTTATTCATTACATTTTATAGTGAACTCAAAACTCCTACATAGATAAGTCTTGTTGGCATATCCTTATTAGGGTTTGGCCTTATTTCTAAATTTCCCTTTGAACTCTCTCACCCACCCTTGGTTTGTGCTCTATAATATATGTTATGCCATGGATTTTCATAACCCATTGTCCCTAGCCTTTGTATATTCTTATGCTACATATTTTGATGTGTTCCCACCCTTCTCCTTTTGATACAATTCACTTCACTTTCCATTAATTTCACTCTAATCATACATTTCATATGAGTATTGATAGTGGTGTATATCATGTTTCACCTTTACATGCCTTTCCCCCCTAAGATTTTTCTCATGATGATGATAAACCTCATGTAATGGATGGTGATTGTATTGATATAATGTATTTACTTCCTTATTATGTATACATTCACTTGGATATGGAATATGTGATTCTCTTATATATCATGTTAGTTCTATAGTTGTTCATGATTTTATTTTACATAGTGATGCATTACATGATGATAGTATGCCTTATTATGTTAGTTCTTTATCTTCTCATGTGAATGTTATTTATGCTTTCTTATCTTTTTTATTATATGATGATATTGTTTCTCTTAGTAAGGAGTTATTACATGGTGATGTTGATGGTGAAATATATTAACTTGAACATTTAATAATTCATTTTTGAAACTAGATCTAGTTTAAGTATTTTCACTAAGGATTATTTGAAAAACTTGAAAGTGCTCATATAACAAATTTGTAAAAATTAAATTTATCATTAAATTGGTTGATGATGTTGTAAGATAGTATGTTGGTACCATTACTCTCATTAAAACCATCCAACAAACTTTAGATACATTGTTTCATGTAATGTCAAATGATTCATACTTTCTACTTTATATTGATGTGTTAAATTTTGGCATTATAGTTAAAAATTTCTTTGATGATTCTTAACTATTTCATTTTTAACAAATAATTGATGACTCTTAGTATTTTAGTACATAAAATCAATTAACTAAAGAGGGACCTATAATCCAAAAGACACCCCACTAGTGGATACTAGTGCTTATCAAATGATGATCAATGTACATTAGACTTTACCCTTTATGGTCTAGGGAAGTATTAGGTTGATCCCAAAGCTTAAAACATAGCCTCTATTTACATGGATAAGGGGGGCCACCTAAAGAATATTATGATGAAAAATTGGTTTATGTACATGTGATAACGATATTGAATTTTCTACATATACTACTAACTCTTCTTCTTTATCTCCACCACTTGATTAGTTATATGGTCATGTATTTCAAATTATGAAAAATGTTTATAAAATTTAAATGACTTGGATGATGAAAGCATAGTTCATCTAGCTTTGTAAGGATATCGTGAGCCTATGAGTTTCTTGGTGACTTTAACATGGTATCAAAGATCTAAATCTATGAGCATCTTCCCTTGTTTAAGGAATTTTTTCAACTACTCTCAGACACTATATCTTTAAGCAATACTAACCTCACCATTATTTCTAGAAGTTCCAAAATATAAAAATCAATAGTAAAATTGATAATAATTGTTGAAATTAATACATACAGGTATTTTGGGATTCTCCATTATTAGTTGTATAGATTCATATTGTCTTAAAAAATGTTATTCCATATGATCTTTCTTAGTTTCCATACTAATACAAAACATATGTTAACTTTTATATAACTATTCCTACCTTCCTTTTTCCTCCCTATCCTACATATCCAAGGAGCATATTCTACATTTTACACACATTTTGTAGAGTATTAATATTATAACATTTTTTTTCTTTATCTCTTTATAGAAGGTTTATTTAGTTTTCCAAGGACCTTGTGAGCCTATGGGTTTCTTGGTGATTTTAACATGGTATCAAAGCTGTAAATATACAAGCCCCCTCCCTTGTTCGAGGAATTGTTGTCAAATTCTCTCACACAATGTATCTTTAAGCAATACTAACCTCACCATTATATATAGAAGTTCCAAAATATATGGATCAATAGTAAAATTGATAAGATTTGTTGAAACTAATACATAGAGGTATTTTGGGATTCTCTGGATTATTGGTTATATGGATTCATATAGTCTTAAAAATTATATTCCATGTGATATTTCTTAGTTTCCATGCTAATACAAGGCTTATGTCAACTTTGGTATAGCTCCATTTTAAATTGTTTTTAATTTTTTATAGTTTATTAAAAGATTGTAGGTGGAGTGATGTCAAATATTAGCCTACACAATTTTAATGTCTATGGGTAGAGAAGAATGGGTGGTCATGTGGAACTCAACCCCAAAATGCACCTAACCCTTTGGGGATTAAACATAGCGGAACCAACTTCTCTACCAATTACTAACATGCCACCATTTCCCTATCACATAGCCCAAGTGTTACCAAACTTCCTACACTATAGTGCCACCACAGTAGCTTTTCTCAATCTAGTGATGCCAATACTAGCCATGCCATCGATGTTTTTTAATGCATAAATAGGAGATTTTTCAATGGCCCATAGGTTTCACCTATGATGCCAAAATTTTCAATTCTTATAAGTGTCAAAAATCTCTTTTCAAGTACTAGGAATTGATACACAATTTTTTAGCTTTTCTATTTATGACTATAATTATTTTTTAAATCCCCAATTTTATTTTTTCTTCGACAGGGAATAAATTTTTTCCAAGATATCAAAATCAGTTAGTTTTATTTTTAAATTTATCCAAAAATGATAAAGATTATATTTATAATATCATTAAAAAAAAAATGCATATCATTTTGTAGAAATTTATAAAATTATCGTGTTATAAGTGATTGATTCAAGCTTTGTACTTGTAAACTTTGCACTAAATATGTGCACTTTATTTTAGGAGTGGCTCTACTTTTAGCATTCTCTAATATGAGGAGGTTGTAAGAAATGATTTTAAGTGTCTTTTTATCATTTTTGTAGCCATAATAAATTAAATAAGAACAAATAAATCTTGATTTCTACATAATTCACAACAATCTAAAATAAAATGAACTTCATATCACCAGAATCCCTCCTGATAAAATCAAATAATCAATTCACTTGCTCCTCCATTTCTGTTGAGTCTTCCTCAACAATAATAAAGAATTTAAGGGATACTGTATCTTTTATGAAAAATAGAATATGATGACTTTTATATATATTATATCCTCAACTGCACACAGAACGCTGGAAGCGGCATTACATTTCTTTCCTCTATTTTAGCTGAAACTAAATATCCTCAATACATAATTAATAAATATTTTGTAAAATTGCGTTCAGACGAGGTTTCATTTGGGTTATTCGTAATGAGTCATGGCAATCGGTGTCTACAATTAATGTGGCGTGGATATAGAGAAAGACAATGGAGTCCCCTCTGTAAACATCTCCGTTCTGTATTTCCAAATCATTTGCTTCAACCTCTTCATAAATCTTGCAGAGAGAGCGTGGCATTCTTGAGCCGCTTATCCTTATTATCACTGTTTCACTGCTATAAACATCTATACATACATTAAGGCTTATGGACTCTCTGTCGATGGCTGATGAATTGTGATCATTTAATGACCCCCCTGTCGCCAATAAATGGGCCTTTTTCTTCTGCAGCTCTTTGGTTTTATTTTGGAGATTCCGAATATATTTGCCTGTTTCTTCTATTACACAATATGTTGCAACCTGAAACACCATAAGCTCACAAGATTAAAACTAGTCGAAAGAACGGTGGCTCTTAGAAACAGTAAGTTGTAATCAACACACATATTGTTTATATAATCCCTTCCTGAAATGAGAGTGGCATGTTGAAATAATTATATTTAGCACAAAATAAGAATTACCTCAGTGGAAATTTGTATGAATTTTGAAAATAAATGTGTAGCTTTTTTCATGAACTCTTCCACTCTTGCTATCACAATCAGTGATCAGAATGACGAAGGGAGATAAAACTGTCATTAAATTACCTTGTCAGTAGTGGAAATGGGCAGCAGAGTTTGTAAAGTGGAGAACAAGTGTCTCATCTTTATCCTCCTTTTCTTTTCAGATAAGACTATACTCCGATTTCTCCTTTTGCGTTTAATTTCTTCCTCTAATTGTAGAATGGGCTGTTGTGCTTTTTCCTCATCCAGACTGCTGTCGAAGGAACGCTTCAGGGGACCGCAGTCATGTGTAACAGCACCAGGAAAATCATGTTTAGAACAAGAGGAGTCGCGGAAGAATAAAGTATACAGTCCTTCAGCCATTCTTATTCAGTGAGGATATCTTTTACGCAGCTCTGTGCATTTATATATACCCATATGTTATATTTTCCCTTTGTTTCCCCTTAAGAAGCTTCATGTAAAGTTCCTTGGAGAGCCAGATAGTAAAGAGGCTTCACTTCTTAAGAGCAGATTGGTTTAACTTTGAAAATAACACAGAAAAGTTAAGTTAAACAAAAGCGTAGTTTCACGCACGAGGGAAATCAAAGTCCATTCCTAATATTCCTTCTGTTATAAAATAATGTAAACCTTTGGCGAAAGTCATTAGCTCGAAAGTATTTAAACTTACAAATTGAAATGGGTAATGAGTAGGTAGGATAACGTGATTGAGCCGCGCTTATATTAAAACTGATCAGATTCCCCGACTCTGGACTTTCTTGGGCACGTGCAAGAAAGCAGGATTATATTCAGAATATATTTATCTGTGCTATGGTCGTCTCGAAAAAGGGAATAGACTGGGTTTCTTGAAAATTCCAATGTAGAATTAGTGAAAAGGAAATTTGGCCTCCCATACACTCAACTGCTCAACCATCGTTATCTGGCGCTTATGCTTATGGCTTCTGGTCAATATGACTACCAGAAATTAGGACATATAATATGAGGTAACACGAAGATGTTCTTTATTTTCTATTTTTTATAATAGCTGATGGTTAATTATTAGATGATTTTTTAAAGATTTTTATAACAGTTTTATATCAAATTTAGAAATATTTTAATTATGGAGCACATGTTATAGATTGAATTTTTTTCAACTGAGAATCAAAGACCGAAGTCTTCAAGAATTTTAAAATTTTGATTTTTCATATTAATATAAATATTTTGTTATGTGTTTTATATCAAATTTAGAAATATTTTAACTATAGAGCACATGTCATAGATTTAAATTTTTTCAATTGAGAATCAAAACTGATGTCTTTAAGAATTTTAAAATTTTGATATTTTACATTATTATAAATATTTTGTTATGTAAAAAATATAATTTTTTGATATATTTTTATTTTTTATCAAATTGTAAACTTAATAATAACAAATCATTTATATGGCATGGCAAATTCACGGCGAGCAATTCACCGTCATGACAATTCACCACGCAAAAAATTAATTGCATGAAGTTTTGGTGGTTAATTTTCCATGGCGGTGAATTGCTGGTGGCGGTGAATTTTCCCGCGGTGAATTGTTGACAATGAATTTTTTGTCGGTGAATTACTGGCGGTGAATTTTCTTAGAGCCTATTTATATACATATGTATTGTTGGATAATGACAACAATAATAGAAATAAAGAAAAATCTTATCTTTGAAAAAGATAAAGAAATAAAACAAAAAGATAAAACAATAGAAACAAAGCAATAAAATAATTTATTTTTTCTAAGTTTGATAAAGGTTGTTATCTTGAAGATATTATATATATCTTGTTATCTTGAAGGAAAAATCAATGTAATGAATTGTAATTGAATAGCAGCAGTTGTGTGAAGATTATAATATGTTTCTATCAGCAATAAGAATACTGATACTTTGCCCCGTGGATGTTTCTTTGACATATTGTCAAGGTTTTACCACGCAAATTTGTATCTTGTCTATTATTTTGTTATTTCATTTCATTTTTTTCATTATTTCTTTGCAACTAACTTATGCTGCAATATTATTTGGTTTGTGGGTTTTACATTTTCATTTCCACAAGTGTTATCAAAAGCAATTATTTTGCAATTTCTATGTTAGGATTTGGTTTTTTTTTGTAGCATGAGATGGTGAAGCAGAACCTATGAAAGAGAGAACACCCCCAAATTTTTCCATGACAGCTAAAATACCTACAATATTTACCTGACTAAATTGATGAAGCAAAACCTATGGAAAAATAACACCCTCAAATTTATCTATGGCACTGAAAAAAAAAACAATATTTATCTGACTGAGTTGTTGAAACGGAACCTACGAAAAAGAGAACACTCCCAAATTTATCTATGGTACTAAAAAACCAACAATATTTATCAAACTGAATTGATGAAGCATAACCTATGAAAAAGATAATACCCTCAAATTTATTTATGGCATAGAAAAAATCTACAATATTTATCTGATTGAAATGATGAAGAAAAACATATAAAAAAGAGAACACGCCCAAATTTATCTATGGCATCGAAAAAACCTATAATATAGACCTGATTGAATTGATGAAGTGGGACCTATGAAAAAGAGAACACCACCAAATTTATCTATGGCACCGAAAAAACCAACAATATTTATTAGACCAAATTGTTAAAGCAGAACCCATGAAAAAGAGAACACCCCCAAATTTATCTATGGAAACAAAATAACCAACAATATTTATCTAACTGAATTCATGAAGCCAAATCTATGAAAAAGAGAACACCCTGAAATTTATCTATGGCACTGAAAAAACCAACAATGTTTATCTGAATAAAATGAACAACGTAAACCCATTACATAAACAAAAATGATGCTTGAACAAAGATTAATTTCCTATAAACGTTTAGTGTGTTTATGGACACAGATTTTATAGTGTTCATAAAACACCTATTAGTTCTTAGAAAAGCACCCTCACCTCATAATCTAAGAAATATTAACACAAAGCATAGTAAAATCCTATAGAAAAAAAAAAGAAAAAGGAGACTAGTAAGGCCTTAGTGAGGCTAGAACCACACCCGAGTCAAATGGGTGTTGTTGTTATTATTGGTTGTATATGAAACCTCCTAGACAACACTTGCACGTTTGAAGTATGCAAACCAGAATACCTGCATTCAAAGAATGCAAACCAAAAATACATGCATATCAAGACTGTAAACTAGAAAACTTACATGCAAACGGAAAAAGCAAGTTGCATTTGTGTTTACCTACCAAATTGGGAAACTAGAATGGTGTCAAAGAATGAAGGTGGAAGCATCGTCGAGCTCGAAGGCAGACCTCTATCAAAGCATAACATGTACTAGAAACTGGTTGAAGCAAGACTAATATTTGAGTATAACATGTAGTGGTAGTGGGATTGAAGTTGCAAAGACCATAAACAAACACCTTCTAGTCCATTTGGGAGAAAGAGTCAAGAAGATGGTAGAAAGAAAGAGTCAAAAGATTGCAAGTTGTGTGAGGTAACATGAGCATTTAATGAAGAAATGATTGGAATTTGCGTGGAATTTTGTGGAGGTAATGGGAAGGGACGTGCATTAAACACAATTGTACATGAGCATTGACGGGGGCAGGGGATGATTAATGCAAGTAATTGAACTGAAAGGGTGGTGAACTATTCGAGCTTCATGTGGTGACAACGTCCACTTCAGATGCCATGCCACACAGCTTGTGGGGGTGGGCATGTGCCACTATGGTTCACATGGCCAAATAGGTAATTTTTTGACACTCCCCGTAAACCTTCGAAGATAGGGTGTGCATGTATCAACCCCTCTCCCCTAGCACACCTTAAATGGTTTTAAGTAGACAAAGAAAAGTTGAAAAGACCTCATTAAAACAAAATAAGAAAACAATAAACAAAGGGAAATCAAAGTCCATTCCTAATATTCCTTCTGTTATAAAATAATGTAAACCTTTGGCGAAAGTCATTAGCTCGAAAGTATTTAAACTTACAAATTGAAATGGGTAATGAGTAGGTAGGTAACGTGATTGAGCCGCGCTTATATTAAAAGTGATCCCATTCCCCGACTCTGGACTGGGTTGGGCACGTGCAAGAAAGTAGGATTATATTCAAAATATATTTACCAGTGCTATGGTCGTCTCGAAAAAGGGAATAGAGTGGGTTTCTTGAAAATTCCAATGTAGAATTAGTGAAAAGGAAATTTGGCTTCCCATGTTTAAAGACACACTCAAATGCTCAACCATCATTATCTCGTGCTTATGCTTATGGCTTCTAGTCAATATGACTACCAGAAATTAGGACATATAATATGAGGTAACACGAAGATGTTCTTTATATTCTATTTTTTATAATAGCTGATGGTTAATTATTATATGATTTTTTAAAGATTTTTATAACAGTTTTATATCAAATTTAGAAATATTTTAATTATGGAGCACATGTTATAGATTGAAATTTTTTCAACTGAGAATCAAAGACCGGAGTCTTTAAGAATTTTAAAATTTTGATTTTTCATATTAATATAAATAATTTGTTATGTGTTTTATATCAAATTAAGAAATATTTTGACTATGGAGCACGTGTCATAGATTGAAATTTTTTCAATTGAGAATCAAAACTGATGTCTTTAAGAATTTTAAAATTTTGATTAGTTCATCCATTTATATAGCATAGCAAATTACATGGCGGACTACGATGGAAAAATTCTGCATAACAATTCACATTAGGAAAATCTTGTCAAACGAATTCTACAGAAAAAAGTGATGCATGGGTATTTTTGGTGGTTAATTTCCATGGCGATGAATTACTGGTGGTACTATAGATATGAAATTGATTGTGATGAAATTTTTGTCATTGTTCATTGGCGGTGAATTTCCTAGAGCTGTTATATACATATGTATTGTTGTTGAATGTAAGCAACAATAATAGAAATAAAGAAAAATCTTATCTTTGAACAAGATAAAGAAATAAAACAAAAAGATAAAACAATAGAAACAAAGCAATAAAATAATTTATTTTTTCTAAGTTTGATAAAGGTTGTTATCTTGAAGATATTATATATATCTTGTTATCTTGAAGGAAAAATCAATGTAATGAATTGTAATTGAATAGCAGCAGTTGTGTGAAGATTATAATATGTTTCTATTAGCAATAAGAATACTGACACTTTGCCCTATGGATGTTTCTTTGACATATTATCAAGGTTTTACCAGAAAAAATTGTATCTTGTCTATTATTTTGTTATTTCATTTCATTTTTTCATTATTTCTTTGTAACTAACTTATGCTGCAATATTATTTGGTTTGTGGGTTTTACATTTTCATTTCCACAAGTGGTATCAAAGCTTTTGCAATTTCTGTGTTAGGATTTGGTTTTTTTTTTGTAGCATGAGATGGTGAAGCAGAACCTATGAAAGAGAGAACACCCCCAAATTTATCCATGACAACTAAAATACCTACAATATTTACCTAACTAAATTGATGAAGCAAAACCTATGAAAAAATAACACTCAAATTTATCTATGGCACTGAAAAAAACAACAATATTTATCTAATTGAGTTGTTGAAATAGAGCCTACGAAAAAGAGAACACTCCCAAATTTATCTATGGTACTAAAAAACCAACAATATTTATCTAACTGAATTGATGAAGCATAACCTATGAAAAAGATAATACCCTCAAATTTATTTATGGCATAGAAAAAATCTACAATATTTCTCTGATTGAAATGATGAAGAAAAACATATGAAAAAGATAACATGCCCAAATTTATCTATGGCATCGAGAAAAACTATAATATTGACCTGATTGAATTGATGAAGTGGAACCTATGAAAAAGAAAACACCCCCAAATTTATCGATGGCACCAAAAAAACCAACAATATTTATTAGACCTAATTGTTGAAGCAGAACCCATGAAAAAGAAAACACCCCAAAATTTATCTATGGAAACAAAACAACCAACAATATTTATCTAACTAAATTCATAAAGCCAAATCTATGAAAAAGAGAACACCCCGAAATTTATCTATGGCACCGAAAAAACCAACAATGTTTATCTAACTAAATTGAACAACGTAAACCCATTACATAAACAAAAATGTTGCTTGAACATAAGATTAATTTCCTATAAACGTTTAGTGTGTTTATGGACATAGATTTTATAGTGTTCATGAAACACCTATTAGTTCCTAGAAAAGCACCCTCACCTCATAATCTAAGAAATATTAACACAGAGCATAGTAAAATCCTATAGAAAAAAAAGAAAAGAAAAAGGAGACTGGTAAGGCCTTAGTGAGGCTAGAACCAAACTCGAGTCGAATGGGTGTCGTTATTATTGGTCATATATCAAACCTGCTAGACGACACTTGCATGTTTGATGTATGCAAACCATAATATATGCATTCAAAGAATGCAAACAAAAAATACATACATATCAAGACTATAAACTAGAAAACTTACATGCAAACTGGAAAAGTAGGTTACATTTGTGTTTACCTACTAAACTAGGAAACTGGAATGGTGTCAAAGAATGAAGGTGGAAGCATCTCCAAGCTTGAAGGTAGACCTCTATCAAAGCATAATATGTACTAGAAATTGGTTGAAGTGAGACCGATATATAAGCATAACATGTAGTTGTGGTGGGATTGAAGTTGCAAAAACCATAAAAAAACACCTTCTGGTCCATTTGCGAAAAAGAGTTAAGAAGATGGTAGAAAGAAAGGGTCAAAATATTGCAAGTTGTGTGAGGTAACATGAGCATTCAACAAAGAAATGCTTGGAATTTGCATGGCATTTTGTGGAGGTAATGGGAAGGGACGTGCATTAAACACAATTGTACATGAGCATTGACAAGGGCGGGGGATGATTAATGCGAGTAATTGGATTGAAAGGGTGGTGAACTGTTCGAGCTCGATGTGGTGACAACGTCCACTTTAGACGCCATGCCACGCAACTTGTGGGGGTGGGCATGTGCCACTGAGGGAACTCTATTGTCTTTCTCAATATCCACGCCACAGTAATTGTAAGCATCGATTGCCATAACTCATTACAATTGACCCAAATCGAATCTCGTCTTAACGCAACTTTACAAAATATTTACTAGTAGTGTGAAGGATATTCACTCTCTACTGAAAAATAGGAAAGAAATGTAAAGGGGCTTCTAACATACACTGATTAAACTTAGATCTTAAATGTCTCAGGTTCTGTGTCTGATTTTTATTTGAAACAAAATGATCACCTGTTCTAAACTGTGCACAGAAACTAATTATATCTATAGAAAAATAATT
>VDFB02025587.1:0-19257 GCA_007258455.2 Sequoia sempervirens | reverse complement strand
ATATTATTTAAAAAATATGTAAGAATGAAATATGTAGCAAATTGAATGTAGTTTCTAAAATACTAGGTTTATTTTAAACAAAAAATCTATTTGGTGAAAATTTGAAATTTCAATGCGGTAGTACTTAAATTTCAAGAAAAAAATAAGAAGTAGAGGACTCATGTCTAGATGTGATGCATATTTTTTTGTAATTTTTTTCCAAGTAAATAATTAATTATGAATTTTTTATTACAACTTTTAAAAAATATAAAATCTCATATGTTTGACCACCTTAATTTGGTCAAAACTTCATGAAATTCAATTTTTTTTTAATCCTATAGTATACAAAGCATAGAATGTGACACATGTTTTGGATTAAAAAAATGTAATACTGTTTGAAAGCTATAGATGTTTTTCAATCAACCTATCTATCAGGACTTTAGTCATAATTCAAATAGAAAATGAATAATAATTATTTATTAAATTCAAAGTAAAGTATAATTTATACTAGTGGAAAGCTAAGAATATCCTTTAAAAACCCTTTTCGTTTCATCAATTTTAGGTAAAATAAAAAATTTCAACCACATACGCTATAGATACCCATCATATCACCACTTTTTGGCCCATCATGATCCTGCACATACCCATATGGAAGGATCATGTGATGAAGGGATGAAGGCTTTGGAAGTATTAATGGAAGGAGGTTGTGGAGATAATAATAGTGGGATGTAAGAGATGATAGGATGGATGGATGGTATGTAATGAGATCTCCAAGGACCATGTCACAAAGGAATATGATACCCCTCTCCAAACATGTCATGTGATGAGGTAGGAAGGATGGAAGATAAGAGGATGGGAATATATGGGAAGTAGACGGATAACCTCATGATGGGTCAATTCAAAAGGTATATGGATGAGGAAGGGATTGGTGAATAAGGAAGGTGATAATGTATGGATATAAGGGATGTACACCAAGAGGTGTCAAAATCATATATATATTTTCCCTTGTCTATATCAAGATCCAAGGGAGGATGGAGAAATTGGGGTGGATAGGAGATGATGTATATGATAGGTTGCATGGGTACGATAGTTTGGATGGAGGAGATGGAGAAGGGGACTCTTGGAATCAAGTTTCCCCCCAAGTGTTTTGGGGTATCTACATGGGTATGTGCATGATTATGATGGGCCAAAAAGTGGTGATATGATGGGTATGTGTAGGGTATGTGGCTGACGACTTTTTTTTTAACCCAAATTGATAAAATGAAAAAAATGTTTTTAAAGGATATTCTCAGCTTCCATCAATATAAATTATGCTTTACTCTTTGAATTTAATAAATAATTATTATTCATTTTCTATTTGAATTATGACTAAAGTCCTCATTGATAGGTTGATTAAAACATCTATAGCTTTCTAAACGTAGCCACATTTTGAATCTAAACATGTGTCACATTCTATGCTTCACATACTATAGATTAAAAAATAATAATCTAAATTTCATGAAGTTTTGACCAAGCAAGGTGGTCAGACATATGAGTATTTATATTTTAGAAAGTTGTAATAAAAAATCATAATTAATTATTTACTTTGAAAAAATTTAAAAAAAATATGCATCACACTATATTACGAGCCCCCACTTCTTATATATAAAATCTTATAAAAATATTATCATTTTATTGTATTAGGTGGTCAGATAGACACCTACTCTCTTATTCTTCTTGAAATTTAAGTACCACTGCATTGAAATTTCAAATTTTCACCAAATAGACTTTTTATTTTCTTAAATAAACATAGTAGTTTAGAAATTTAAATTCAATTTTCTATAGATTCTATTCTTACATATTTTTAGCCAATATAGATAACTTATTCAAATTTTTATGTCAAGTTGCCTTAACTCAATTTTTGAAATTTTGCCACTTATGGGCCTATTTTTCCCATGATGATCCTGCACATACCCACATATGATGCCTATTTTCCAATTTTTCATCATGATACTTGTCCAAGGTGCACATTTTCCAATTTTTCACCATTGGACGAATTTTTCTCTTTACTATTTATTTTTTCTTCACGTTTTATTTTTTATTTTTTATTTTTTGACCTTTTTATGTTATGATCCACATACTTGATATCAAACTCACTCAATTTATCATGATCCACTTACCGATATAGCCAGTTTTATTGATGTTTTAGATAATATATACTTGATTGGATCAACTTTAGAAATGAGCTTGATGGGGTGACTAAGCATGTAATTTCTAAGATTCTATGAATTGAAGACAAATATTAGGTATTTTTTTCCATTGGAGTATAATTAAGCTCATACCTGACAAGAGTTCAACTGATATAGTAAACAACTCTCTCCTTCATGTTCTCATCATGTTATGCTAAAATTTCCCCTAATGCAACTAAAGTAGCAGAAATATAAAGAAACAATGGCTTCCCTGCTATGGGAGGCATTAGAACGGGAGGATTAACAAGATATTATTTTATTTTATCAAATCCATGCTGACAAGATGAATCCCATATAAATCTTGTATCCTTGTGAAGAAGGTGTGTGAATGGCTAACACTTGTATGAAATTTGAGCAATGAAACATCAAATGGATTGAAGCTTTCCTTGAAAACTCCTAAATTAATTTAAGGTCTTGGGAGGAGGTATATCCATGATATATTTTAACTTAGTAGGATCAAAATTGATGCCTCATCTATATACAATAAATACCAAGATATTTCCTAATGTGATGTCGAAGAAACATTTCTTAGGATTTAGGTGCAATTGATATTATTCTAAGTGGTTCAAAATTTGTTCTAGGATCTTAGGATGATCTTCCCAGGTTCTAGATTTTCCTAAAAAATCATCAAAATAATTCTCCATAATAATATGAATAAGATCATGAGAGATAATTATCATTTCATATTGATATGTTATTCTTTTGTTCTTTAAACCATATGGCATAACTTGGTAGCAGAAGGTACCTGAAGGAGTAGTAAATGTTATTTTGTTTTTATCTCTGGTTGCAACTCAAATCAAATTGTATCAAAATAAACCATACATTAATGATAACATGGCATAAACTACTATAAGATCAATGAGAATGTCAATATTTGGGAGAAATTAATCATCATTAAGACAAGATTTATTCAAATATCTAAAATTGGTGCCAATGTGGATTCCCCTAGTGGGCTTAGCAATAGGAACTATATTGAATATCCAATCAGAATAGTTGATGGGTCCAATAAAGCTAGAAACCAATCATTTTCTAGCTCTAGTTTGAAAAGAAAAGTGACATGCAAATGTATTTAATGGAGCTTTTGTTTAACTAAATTTGCATTAGGATGTACATCTAAAAAGTGAACTTAAAGTGTGGGATCTAGTCCTCACATGTCAGAGTAGGACCATGAAAATTTGATGAAAACATTCTAAAGGATCTTGGAGAAGACCTATTATTCATCTTCTAATAAATATTTTGTGACATATGTAATCTTTAGTTCAACTTCAATGCCCAGATTAATTTCTTTGCTCTCTTCAATCAAAATTGAGGATCTCTCAAATAGATGAGTACCCATAAGGGGAAAATGAACGTCATCGTCCTCTAACACCTTAGAGAGTTTTTCATTAGAGGATACACCCTCTTTTTTAATTTTGATGAATATTAAAGTTCCTCGAAAAGGTTTTCATTAGAAGAGCCTTGTTTATTTTCTCGTTTCTTAGTTTTGTGGTTAAGGCGTTCATCTTCCCCAAAGTAAGTACACCTTGATCAAGCTAAAAATTGAAGCCTAATGGATAATGCTCCTCCATACCCATGAATTGTATATATGCCTCATCATTAGGAAGAATATTAATGTGTGCCTACTAGTTATTTATATTTTTAATATATTAATATTTAATATACTCATTTTAATATATCAAAAAGTTTTGCATAGTAGTAAGTACTTTCCTCTCTACTATTGTAGTCATTGTGTTTGTTGGAACTAGTCAATAAATTATTTATGAAATATTAATTAGAGAAAGTCATATAATAGTTTTAAATAATAGATTCTTGCAAGTCATATGTATTGCAACCGTATAGTGGCAAGTACCTATTTTTATACAATAATAATATAATTATTTGTTGTGTAGTTGATGTATGATTCATGACATGAGTCTAAAGGTTGGCTACATAATTTTTTGAGATCAATAAATTATTACAAGTTAAATGTATCATTATTTTAGTAAATTTAAAAATATTATACTTGTTAGGGTTGGCATTAACCCTAAGCTTGATTCATACTAAACACAAATATGAATTAATAGATTGGCTCATAATAATCACAAGATATAAATATAAATTTTAAATTTTTAAAATTCAAGACTAAATAATAAATATCATATGTTCATTTTATTTTATAATTTGTGTATTAATAATATTATTATAAATATAAAATATATTAATTTCATAATTGTATATTTTAGATATATCAAATAATATTATCTAAATATGTTTCTGATAACAAAAGAACTAGAAAGGGCCCTTGAACCCAACTAGAGAGAAAAATTATGCCTAGCAGCCAATAAAACAAACTAAACAAAATAGCAGGGGCCAAAAAACCAACCAACACCCTGCAACAAGTCTGACACCTAACGACACAGAATAGTAGAAACTACATACCAACAAAGAAGAGCAACCCTAAGGACAAAAACAAAAAATAACTTTATGAAGGGCATGTGGGCCCATTAAGACTATCGAGAAAAAAACCAAAACCAAAAAATAGACCACTAAACCCAATTACTCCTTCAGAAAGAAGATAATGTTCCATTGTTTCTCGAGCTATTCCATAGCTCCACTATACTAATCCATCAAACTAGTCACACCTTCATTAGTTTCTCCTCCATAGCCCAAGAGGCATGTTTCTTATGATGAACTTTCCTAGCCTTGTTCACCCCACCCACCACCCTAAAGATGGACTTTCACATTATGCCCAAAGTAATTACCACTAACTTGTTAAAGTCTATGTCCATCTTGTCCACTTTCTATTGGTGCTCACAAATTATAGAAGCATGAGGCTGTATGGGTATAACATCATCGTACATAACCCCTCTTTTCCTTCATAGGTTGAGCATCCATCCCCTCTATGACTTCCCTAACCACATTCTCAATTTCACACTCAATATTTTGAAGCCCTTCCTCTTCCTCATCCTTTGAATCTTCAACCATCAATTGATCATAACCCACGATTTCTTTATCTTATTTACTACTTGAAGAATCATCTGAGAGATCTTCTCCCAACACAACCAATGACTCATTTTTAGTCAAACTAATAGGAGGTGGAGTTTCCTCTTTGGGATCATCCCTAAGCTCTTCAAAAAAAAAATTCTTTCCTTTTGAAGAATTTCCAACAAGCCTATATCACCACCTCTCACCCCTCCCACTCCTAGAATCCTCCAAATTTCGTTGCTCCTCCTCATCGTCTAATTTCAATGGTGACTTTTTTGGAAATTTTTGGATCAATACTATCACAAGCTTTCCTTTTAAGTTACCTAGGGGATTAACACAAGCCACTTTCACTTTATTTTTTTGATTAGTATGGTTTTCCTTGGTAATAAGAACCTTAATTAAAAATTATTTAAAACTGGAAAGAACAACAAACAAGGGATTTATGGAGGTTCCCCACAAAGGAATGAATGAAGAAATGGTGGAAGGTCTAGGAGGAAGAGAAATGGAAAAAATTAGTAGTGGATAATTAGGAGGTCTGAAGACACCAGATCAATGGAATATTTTAAAGATGAAAAAAAAAAGAAAGGTATGCTAATTTTCTCATTCCTACATCTATGACATAGAAAAGGAAAATGGTACCTATGGATAGTGGTGTAGCACCCTTCTAGAGTGAAATACTTCATGATATGAACACTAACAACCCCATAAGGTACCAAGAGGTGCTCTTTTTCATATCCATTTTGGCTTCTCACGAGATTCTCATTATGTTCAAGGAAGTTATCCATAAACCTCTAGTAATTTCCATTACTAATTTTGGACACCCTTAGGCTAGTCTACTGAAGACCCATCATAGCTTCCATTAACTTGCGGGACACTTCAAACCCTATACTACTAATCTAAACTCTATCATCTCTCCAATAATTGTAAAACATAGCAATAATGTTGTCATTCTAACCATATATTTCCATAAAGAATGGATTCATACCATCTTCCTCGAAGAGCTTCCATAGCTCCATGTTCTACCATAAAGGAACACATGATAATGGCTCTAACCCTTTCATGGGATCCCCCATCAAGTTACAGTGATAGTGGTGGAGGAATGAAAAGTCACCTTTCTCAACAGTCAAATTAATGGGTGAAAAAATAATAAAAGAAGTAGTAATATAGTTGATGCCCCAATTTGGAAAAAGGATAGTGGACAAGACCTCCTCAATTGGGGCACTATCATCACACACCTTCCAAAAGGTCTAGTAGGAGCTATAAAGTAACTTAGAGGGTGGATAAAATGCTACCAAATTTTAGCATACCAATTCATGAACCCACAATCCGTGTGAGAGTAAACACTACAATCAATAGTGATGAAAAGAAAGAACCAATAGTATCCCAAACTCTAGTTGAAAGGATGTCTGAAATATTATGGCTTAGGAAGCATGTGATCGGGCACAATGAAGAGGAGATGTTGTGATGATATGTCATGATGGAATTATGCCTCGACTCCTTAGCTTTAGGGGAGAGGATCTATCATCACATCATTCAACCTTATCTTGAAAAGTACATTATTGAAAAAATAATCCATCTCAAGGAAGAAATAAATTAGAGTATAATTCCATAAAGGACTTATCAAAACATAATAACTAGCAATATCCCTTGAAGGCATAAGATACTTTCCTATTAAATCTGTCGTCAACATCAAATCATGGAAATGGCACCACCAAGTCACAAAGGTGTATGAGATAATGAAATATTCCAAGACTAGCATCATCCATCCAATGTCAAAATCATCCTTCTTGCCACATTTATTACCCCTCACCTAATAAGCTAGACCCAAATAAGCATGCCAAGTATAGAAGCATGCCTCTGACAACCAAACCACATGTAAATGATAGTGCTAAGTAACAAAGGCATATGAGGTAATGAAATTCACTAGGGTTGACATCATCCACCCCACATCAAAGTCATCCTTCCTGCCTTAGTAACTACACCCCACCCCCTATGATGGACCTAGATAAGCATGTCAGGTATACAAGAAAGCCTCCAACACCCAAACCACATGGCTTGCCACCATACCACCACCAAATGTACCTTTATCTTTTTGAACAAAATCTAACCTTTTGCAACATGCCATCTTGAGAACATTGAGATTCAGATTTAAATTTGAAATTAGGAACCTCTTTCTTTTACAACACATCATACAATAGACAGTACGATTCAAATTTGAAATTAAAATGGATCGAGAGATCAACAACCCAACCATAGAAGCAATGAAACACACATAAAGAAAGGTAAACAATAGCATCATTAAAGGTTAAAAGGATCCCCACCAATTTTGTCCTTAGCCAACTAGTCCTTGATATGAGTCAGAATTTTCTCAAAATTATAGAATTTCCAATGGGGAAAGGAGAGCCCCATGTTGGATAATACATTAATAGGTTTATTTCCTTCTCTATAGATATGGGAAATTGAAACACCCACCATAGAAGAGAGCACCCATTTAGAGTCCAGAATAAAGCTATTGATATTCCAATGGAGCTTAGACAAACTATTTAGACAATCCACAATCAGTTTTGAATCACCCTCAATCATGACATAGCGAAAACCCAAATCTTTTATCCTCTCAATTCATCTTCAGACAACCACAACTTCCACTTTGACACTAGTATCTATACCTATAAATTTTGCATATGTACCAATACATTTCCTATTGTGGTATCTCTAGTCAAACCACCAACCATAGTCATACCAAAATTTCCTTTAGAACATCCATCAAAATTTATTTTGACCCATCCCTTTGGAGGGGGCTCGAAATGGTCATTTTCCTTTTGAAGATATTGTTCCAGTTGATCTTGGTTAGGTCTAGGATAAGCTTCCACTAATATTTAATTCTGATATCCTTATAATCAGGCATAGAGTTATAAAATCTAAAAGATTTCAAGTTTAGATTCTCAACTAAGTTTTTCTTCATTCTATAAAAAACCTCAGCACTAACTAGTCCTCTATTTTTCCCTGAAGATTGTATTATTATGTTCCTTCCATAGGTTCCAAAAATCCATAGAATGGATGTGATACCATAGCTCCTTGATAATCATATGAGATAAAGGGAACAAATTCCATTGGCTCACCATGTCCTTCAAGTCATGAGGAAACATCCAATCTAAAAGAAGGTTTTGTAGGGTCAAGGACCAGAATTCCCAATAAAAGGGATAGTGAACAAGAAGATGGTTAATAAAATATTCAAGAAAAATGAAAATAATACAAATATTCACAAATTGGAATTCGTTTTTATTAAGAACATCAATGGTTAAGATTCTACCATCTAACACAACCCACCGAAAATAGTTGATTTTAGGAATTTTTTTGGAGAACAAATTTTTTGACCAACTAAAATTTTGATCCGTGGCAGAGGTAGAAACCAATAGGTTGTAAGAAGATATAACCAAAAAGGTTCTAGAGAGGTTGTCACACCAAATCCAATCATCAATACCACCTTGAATAGCAAGAAATTACTCTCCCAAAATAGAGTTGAAGGAATTGAAGATACCAGAACTAGGAAGCACATTACTGCCACTAGTCAATCTTAGATCATTAACATCTTTTTTGAAATTTCTCCATTTGGGAGTGTTAGCATCCAAATTAATATACCCATAGAAAAAAGTATGATCAAGAGATAGAAGGCCATGTTTGATGGGAAGAAGATTACCCATTGAGGAGAGCTTAGGACCCATAGCCCACACTTCATCCCAAAAATTAATGGTACTCCCATCTCCTACTTTCCTTTTGACACATTGTAGCAAGAATTTCCTTGTTTTCATAATGATATTCCAAAATTTCAATCCCCTTGGGAATTATTGGTTAAGCAACAATCTACTTAGAGGGTCACTTCCCATGTACTTAGCACATGATCTGGGACCAGTCTTTTTTACCTTGGATCAAAATTCATCCCATTTTTCTCATCAAGGCCTTATTAAAATCTTTAAGTATTCTTATCCCAAATCCCTCCAAACTATTTAGGAGAACACAACTTCTCCCAACTAACAAGGGAAATCCTAGATTTCTCCTTAGTGCTCGACCAAAGAAAGGTCCTTTAGATTTGTTTAGTTTTCCTTATGATATAAGCTAGCATTTTAAAAAGAGAAAGATAGTAAAATAAAATGTTTTGGAGAGAATATTTTAAAAGCATTAGCATACTATTCTAACAAAGAAATGTTCCTTTCCACAATGCAAGCTTCTTTTGGATCATCTCCATAATACCATTCTAGAAGGAGTTAGCCAACTTCCTGCTAGAAAGGGGTAGGCCCATTTATGAGTTAGGAACTTCTCGGATCTGACAGTACAAGATTCTCAAGATTCTATCTTTCATTAGCTAAGTCGAATTAAAGAAATATAATTTTATTTTATTGTAGTTTATAAACTATCTAGAGAGCTTCACATACTTGTTAAGAATATCCTTTCAATTAGTATCCTCCACCATCGAGGTTGAACCAAAAAACCAAAAAAGAAGGTATTGTTCATGAACTACAAGTGAGAGGTAGGAGCTAAGGAAGAATCAACAATAATAAAAATATATGGGGACAAGGGATCTCCTTGTCTTAACCCTTTCCCACAGGTGAATCTTTTATTAGGGAAAAGATTAAGGGATATAATAAAGCTAGTAGTAGAGAAACACTCCTTAATCAATCTGAGGAACCTCCCACTAGAACCAAAGTTTTCCAACATAGCAAATAGAAAGTCCTAGGAGACACTATTGTAAGCCTTGGATATACCCTGCTTAAGGGCCATGGCTTGGATTTTGGAGTGAACCATAGAGTGAACAACTTCATGACAAATAATAGTCACATATAAAAAAATTCTTCCAACCACAAACCATTTTTGGTTCCTAGAGATAATCATTTCCAATAGAGGCTTGATCCTATTAACCATGATTTTGGAGAAAATTTTGTAGACTATGTTACAAAGACTGATAGGCCAATAATCAGCCATGGAGCTCACATCCTCCTTTTTGGAAACAAGAACAATGTAAATAGAGTTTAGTTTTCTAAGAAGCCTTCCTGCACAAAAAAATGTCTCTCGTAGCCAATAGGAGGTCTTCAGCTAAGATTTTGCATAAATCTTGAAAAAAGTGAGAGGGAAGTCATCCGAGTTTCGCGCTTTATAAGCACCAAAGGAGAAGATAGCTGATTTGACTTCTTGTAAAGATATATTGCACTCCAAAGACTTGATATCATTAGGGGAAATCAAGTTAGGAATAATCTTGAGGAGAGAGGCCATATTAGCTGATGAGGGAGCTTGAGGATGACCTCCATCATAGAAGAGAGAAATAGCTTCCAATTCCAGGTCTTCAACCTTAGTAAGAAGGTCCCCATTATCCTTGACTAGGGAGTAGATCCTATTCCTTATCCTATGCTTGAGGGTGGATTGATGAAATAACTTAGTATTCCTATCACCCTCATTTAACCACTACACCCTAGAAATTTGTTTCTAGAAGATCTCCTCTTTCTTGGTAACCTCAAACCATTCATTTCTTAGATCCTTTTCTCTTGCAATAGTAGCTTCATCAATAGTCCCAACCTCCATCAGGTCATGAATAGTTTTAAGTTCTTGGATAACAATTATTTTAGTATAGAAAATATTCCCAAACATGAATTTATTCCAACACATGACATTATACCTTATTCTTTTGAGTTTCTGAGCTACTCTAAAAATTAACATATGTTGACAAGGTAGGTTCCACCATCTCTTAATTAGGTGTTTAAACTCTAGGTGCAGATTCCACATTATCTCATACCTAAAAGGAAAAGGACCAGATTTCCTATTATCTTCCCATCTTAAAATAAAGGCACTATGGTCAGAGATAGATCTTGGAAAAGTAGATAATTGAAACTTGTCAAGGATATCCCAATCACTAGAGATTAGAACACGATCAAGTTTGACCTGAATAAGATTATTACCACTACATCTATTTGACCAAGTGAATTTGGTGGACCCCAACAACTCCACATCAAGGATTCCATAAGGTAGCTATTCCTCTAGAGGCACCATCTGCTTCATAGAAACAATAATGAGCCTTAGGCCAAATCGACTTCACCATTTTCTCCAACACATCCTTTTTCATCTTGATTTCTTGGATTATTAGAACATCAATTTTGAGGTCATAAATCAAACATTTGAGAATATGTTGTTTAAAATGACTATTAAGTCCTCTAATATTCCACAATAGAAACTTCATTAAGACAACAAAAAGGGGCCAACAACAACTTTCCCTAGCCGAGGGGGATAACCTTCCCTAGTTACTTTTTAGCTTTAAATCCAATAGAGACCCCTCCAGGGTCCCCTTTCTTCCCAGAAGCAATGCCTCTAGCATCTAAATATATTCTAAAACATTTAGTAAAGGATCTTTTTAATTTTCTTATCATTAAATTAATTTTAATGTAATTTTTTAAAAATTTATAAATCTAGCTCAAATAAAGTAATATATTAAAAAATAAAAAAATAAATTAAGAATTAAACATACAAAATAATAATAATAATATTAAATTTATAAACTACTATTATATAAGTATATTATTAGACATTTCATTAATGAAGAGTATTTTTAAAATTATTTTATTTAATATAAAAAAAATTAATTTTAATAAATAAAAACAATAGAAAGTAGAACATTTATAATAGCCAATGTCTATATTGTAGGATATGGATGTTGATATAGTTGGATATTGTAAGATATGGCATGACTATATTCTAGCTTAATCAAAGAAAATGAAAGCTACATATTACATACAACTGAAATATATTTTGTAAATATTAATATATTAAGAAAAAATTATATAATCAATTAAAATACATTATTATTAATTATAAAAAAATATGTAAATGATATATTAATTATTATATATAAATTTTAGGATACTGGATGCCTGTAGTCTAGCTTAGTGGAACAAAATGGTAGTTACATGCATTTATTAATGATAGATAGAGTATAATAGTATGTATATTTAGAATTATTTCATGTATTATAAAAATTCAAACATATATATGTTGTCTCTAACAATTATAACAATATGTAAATTAATTTTCAATTTTAAAAATTCAAGATTAAATAAATATAATAACATGTATATTTTAATTTTTTTCATATTGATAATATTATTATAAATGCCTGGCACAAGTAATAGCGGTGTCTGGTTTAAGCAGGCATTTTTGGGTCGCTTCCAGTTTCAATTATTGGTTCAACCCCGCTGGGTGGTATTGTTGAATGGTTGTATTCCCGTTCATAGCCCTGCTGCCATCCTTGAATAAAAAAAAAAAAAATATTATTATAAATATAATTAGTAACTAATGATACAATCATTAAAATTTATTCCTAAATTTAATATATTGATTTTATGAATCGGATGTGCACAATATTTATAAAATAACATATTCAAATACATTGTAAAAATAGTCACTAAAATATTTTAAGAAAATTTACTAATTAGTATTAAAATAATATTAATATATAATTATAAGTTTTCAATAAATAATATAAATTAAATATTATTCTTAATATATAAATAAGTCTTAAAATATATTTTTAAAATTAAAATTAATATTTATAAAGTATTAAAAAATAAAAAATACAATTTTAAAATTTTTGCATAATATTATTAAAATCATGTAAATATCAACATATTGATTTTGTGTAATAACATTTATATAGCTTCTTGTTGTTGTTGTGCGCATGTGTTTGGATTTCAATTTTCTATGTTGTTTCTTTAGCCATGGTGAAGCTGGGTTGGGGCCCTAGCTGGTGTCCTGTTTCAAGAATTTGTCCTCTCTGATAAGTGGAAATATTGGCACCTTGACACTAGTTGCTTTCTCTTCGAGGGAAAAATCTTTTGTGATGGGTGTTAAGTCTCAAGATGATGGTATTGTTAGTTTCCATCATGAAGCACGTTCCTTGATGCTTTGAAGGAATCAAAAGTCAAATGTAGAAAAACTAGTGGGAAATTCCTCTGCTTTTAAAAGAGCTTTGTTCTCCTCCTTTGGGACAAAGGAGTGTTGTGTGGTGGAGGGTTTGGAAATTTTTTTCCTAGACGAAATAATGGGTGAATATGTTGCTAGCCTTCAAATTTCATTGGTTGGGGGATGCTTATCCTTCAGGATCAATATTGACTAGGTACGCAGATTGATGGATGTTGTCTAGACCCTTAAAGATGAGGCTAGTGAGAGCGCTATGTCAAATGGTCTTTTCCTATTCAACTCTAACAACCAAGAAGACCCCATCTTTGTGCTTATAGGAGGTCCTTGGGTGTTTGACAAGAATTTCAAAAATTGTTTGGCATTGTGAAAATGGAAACTAGGTTTGGACCCCTTAGTGGACCTAGGCTCTATTGTTCCTACCTAGGTTAGGATTCCAGGCTTACCCCTTGATTTTTGGAACAATAAGGTGTTTCAAGGGATAGCTAAAACCTTTGAAACCATATGAACCATAAAATCATAAAATTACAATGTATCATCACATGTGAACCGTATATAAACATAAACCATACATAAGGAATCATAATATATTGAATTATCACATAACCATATAAAATGCATAAATATAATTAAGCATCTATCACATAATAAATGTATGTCACATAAGACAATAGATCATATACTCAACACCAAAATCATGCATCACATACACAAACACACACACACATATTGTTGGCAACACAAGGGCAGATAATTGAGAGGGGTGGTGAATCAGTTGTCACAAAAATTCAAAACTTATTAAATTTATTAACCTTATCCTTAGATATGATTAATAACCATGAAAGTATAAATCATCAACACATCAGAAACATAGACATCACCAAGATTTTTTACGTGGAAACCCTGTTAGGGGAAAAACCACGGTGGAGGTTGGTCCACAAGATTATACCCAGTTAAAAGTATAAAGAATAAAATGGGGAATGCATATGCATTCAGGAACACTACCTAGAGTTCACTGCTCAAATACAACAAGGCTTACTACCCAAAGGAATACACATTATCTTACAAAAACATGTGGATTACACCCGCATGATTTTGAACTAAGAAAATAGCATCTGCTAATGCCTAATTACAATTCTAGTTAAGCAAATGAACACTTATTCACACTCTACTCACTCTTCTTCACACTTTTATTTTTACTTCAAATGATCAGGATATTATTCGCGCATATCATACACTCGCATGTCATCAAAGGGAATAAACAATCACTTATATATATCTGCAACAAGAGATTACACCGCTACATGTCGGCTTTAAGAAAATAATAAAATGAATATAAACTATCAGCTCAAAACATTAAAGATTATCAATGTGAATCAACCAATGTCAACCACAACATAGTGAAGACCCAAAATAAAATCCTCAAATCCACAAAACACCTTCAAAAAATTATTCCCTCAAGATCCACAACATGCTACAATCACCTTGTCGGCCATGAACATGAAAACATGAACACACAAGAGAAAATAACTAATCACATCACCACAATTAATCCATATGTAATACAGATAGAGTAGGCATGATCTAGAAACATCCAAAAATATCTTTGAATCACCTGTGAGAAGCATCCACAACAACTGAAATTACTAGAATCATCAATCTTCATTTAGGAACACCAAATCAAGCAACAAAAAAAACTATCAAAACACTACTCATAACTTGATCAAATCATCATGTAGATCTTTGAAACTTAACATGGATAAACTAGATATAATAAAAAATAAACCCTTTAATCCACAACCTTTGATCATCAATATACTGAACTAGCCATCATCATGAACTTCACTGCACTGCCGACAACCTGCAACTTACTTTATTACATTTTTCTCAATATCCTCGACATATATAGCTTCTAATGTCCCTCAAGTCCACATTGAAATCAATGGACAAACTACATATCATCAACACAACCACAACATCCAAAAATCTCCCTGGGATTGATGGCAAACATGATGAAAAATAATGGAATGTACAGATCATCATGGAAAATAGGTCTCCAAGTGGTAAAAAAAAAAAAAAAAAAAAAACCGAAGTTAGAAAATTGGATAAAAATGTTGAATAAGTTAACTATAATATTTTAAAAATATAAGAATAGAATTTGTAGAAAATTGAATGTAGTTTCTAAAATAGTAGGATTTTTTAAAACAAAAATCTATTTGGTGAAATTTGGGTAAATTTCTAATGTAGTAGTAAATTTTAAATTTTAGGGAAAAAATAAGTAGGTTCGCCCCACCCCAACCACAATAAAATGATAATTTTATAAGATTTTAGATATAAGTAGAGGAATCATGTCCCAATGTGATGCATATATTTTTGTACTTTTTATTTTTTAATCCCATGGTATGCAAAGCATAGAATGTGACGCATGTTTTGATTCAAAAAATGTGATACCACTGAAAGCTATAGATTTTTTTCAATCGGGCCTATCGATTAGGGACTTTAGTCGTAATTTGAATAGAAAATGTATAATAATTACTTATTAAATTCAAAGTAAAGTATAATTTATATTGGTGGAAAGCTGAGATTCTCCTTTATAAACCCTTTTCATTTCATCAATTTTGGATAAAAGAAAAGTTGTCAGCCACATACCCATCATATTGCTACTTTTTTGGCCCATCATGATCCTGCACATACCCATACCATCAATGCAACTTCCTCTTAGAACTTTCTCCTTCTAAGGTTTTGACTCTTTTCTCCTCAACTCTTTCACATGACTCATCTCCCCACATTTTTTTTCACATTACTCTTCTCCCCCTTTTACATCAATGAAAAAGATACACACAAGCTCTAAACCACATATCTGAGCATCTAACTACTCCTCCTGAGTAGCAACCACCACAACATCAATCCAGATCCAAATATGACTATGAATGCATGGATTGATGCAAGTCAATGCATATTTATTATGATTAGGAGGGGTAATCACCCCTAGCTTCCCTCTAAGATACTCAAAATTATCCTTAGGAAACGACTTGGTAAAGATATCTACAATTTGTTCCTTAGTAGGCACATACTCCAATCTAACTTCCTTTCCACTCACCTTCTCTCTCAAAAAGTGAAAATTGATAGATATATGCTTGGTCTTTGAATGCAGCACCAGATTCTTAGAAATGTTAATTGCACTTGACTTATCATATAATATAGCAATAGGCTCATCATACACAACTCTGATATCTTTCAGCATCTACTTCATCCATAATACTTGAGTAAATTTTTTAGTAACATCAATGTATTCTTCCTCTGCAGTAGATAAAGAAATGGCATTATGCTTCTTATTTAACCATGAAATCGGCTTCTTACCCAAGAAAAGTGCACCACCACTAGTACTCTTTATGTCATTCAAATCTCCTGCCCAATCAACATCAATAAAGGAACTCAAAGTAAGGTCATCATCTTTAGGATACCATGGGCCAAAATCATTTGTCCCTTTCAAGTATCTAAAAATCCTCTTTACAACTATCCAATGAGATTCCTTAGGATTAGCTTGAAATATTGCAACAATACAAAAAACATTCATCACATCAAGTCTAGTTTGAGTTAAATAAAGAAATCCACCAATCATCAATTTGTAGCTAGTCTGATTTGCTTAAAGATAATCCTCATCTTGTTTTAGCTTACATCTGGTCACCATAGGTGTACCAACTGGCTTTGAATCTTCCATACCAAACTTCTTTAACAATTCCTTCACATACTTGGATTGAGATATAAAGATCCCTTTATCTAACTAAGTAATTTGCAATCCCAAAAATAATTTCATCTCTCCAATCATAGACATCTCAAATTCACTCTACACCTCATCAAAAAACTTCATCCACAAACCATCATCTCCTCCAAAAATGATATCATCAACAAAGACTTCCACAATCAAATCTTTATCATCATCAATCTTGAAATACATATTACTATCAGTAGTACCTTTGTTAAATACAAGCTTCAACAAATACTTGTCCAATATGGAATACCATGCGCTAGGGGCTTGCTTGAGTCCATACAATGCTTTCTTCAATTGTCAAACCATATCTCCTTGATCAGTCAATTCAAATCCATCAGGTTGCTAAACATACACCTCTTCTTGCAGTTCACCATTTAGAAATGCTAACTTGACATCCATCTGATAAACCTTGTAGTTTTTGTAAGTATCATAAGCAAGAAACAATCTCATAGCTTCAATCCTAGAAATAGGGGAAAATTTTTCTTCAAAGTCAATTCCTTCCATCTGAGAATATCCTTTACACAATATTCTTGCTTTATTTCTAACAACTTCACCTTTCTCATTCAATTTGTCTCTAAAGACCCATTTAGTTCCAATAAATTTTTATCCTTAGGTCTAGGAATAAGAATCCATGTATCATTCTTCTCAATCTATAGTAACTCTTCTTTCATTGCTTCATTCACACTATTAGGCTCAATCTTTGAAATCAAACAATATTCTTCTACAATTCTTCTCCTAGTCTGAACACCTTTGTTCTTATCACCTATGATCTGATCTTCTGAATGATTTAGTCTTACATAACTTGGAGTCTTAGGATGTTTTTGAGCTTCAGGCTCTTATGATCTCTCTTCTGCACTTTCACTAGTTTCTCCTTCCTCTTGATTTTCTTGATTCATCAAAAAGATCTAAACTTGATTTGAGGTCTATATTTTCTTTCTTTTATTTGAACCGTCATTTTGATCATCTGAATCACATCCACAGGTTCTGGATGGTCTAACTATGTCTTCAACAACCTTGAAATTTTCACTTTCAACCATTTTCCTCAATCTCTTATTGTAGCACTAGTAGGCCTTGCTTTTAGTAGAATAACCAAGAAAGATTACTTCATCACTCCTAGCATCAAACTTTCCTATATCTTCATCTCTTTTGATATAGCATTTACTTCAAAATATTTTGAAATATCTAATAGTAGGCTTATGACCATACCATAGCTCATAAGGGGTCTTACTAGTATCACCTTTGGGTAAGTGCACAAAGATGGTTCCCAAAAGGGGACTTAAGTGGACAACTTTTTTCTGAAATCAAGAAATACTGACCTTGGATGTGAAATTGAGGATACTTACACTCAAAATTTTGAGATGGAAAAAAAAAAAGGATTCAAGTGCTCTGAGTCTCTTCTAAACTACTAATTTATTTTGAAAATGGTTGAGGTTATGGTTCAATGAGGGACGCATATCAAATTTTTGTTATTCTTTTCAGAAAAATATAACATAGCAACTTTGTACCTTAATTTCTTGTAATGCATGAACTTCTTTTTTAAAGTATTTTTAAAAATCACCATACCAAGTTAGGTATTAGTGCTGTAGTTGATGGATGATTTTTCTCGATAATTTTTTAATGAATACTTTACTTTTACTAATTTTGAAGTGGACACTTCCTAAAAATATAGAATTTGGCCTGATACTCCCACAAATTTTGGAAACTAATTTTTTTTTTTTTTTTAAATAAATTGTAGAATGGAGTCTAATTTCTAAAAATGTAATTTATTTTAAATTTTGATGCACGGTTAATTTATAACAAAAAAAACACCAAACACTGCTTTTTCCAAAAAAGAGACATACAAACTAAAGAAATTATGGATGAATGGCTTAACATTGTTAGAAAGTGAAAAAAATTGCATCACTGGATAGCTAAGAGAGAACCTAACATTACCCAAATGTTCAATTTGTTTGATATTGAACTACATGCAATCTTGATGGTGAGCATAAACTTGATTATGTGAAATATTGTAGAAATTGAAAAAACACATCTCTGGTCATTGGGAATGCCCTCTAAGCCTTTGGGTTGGTATTCCAAGGAAAATTCCAATCCTAAGGCCTAGGGATTCCCAAAGCAAGATATAATGTGAGCACGTTATAACGCGAGCGTGTTATAATGTGCTCACATTATATGTCAATTTTGACATTGTTTTTGTTTGTGGGGAGCATGTCTAGCAAGACATAATGCGAGTGTGGTATAATGCACTCAAGTTATGTCTTGATTTATGTTAAATGCATATTTAATGGATGTTTATATATTTGTATGTTTGTATGCACATGTATGCTTGTATGTATGTAGGATTGTATGTACATATGTATTATG
>VDFB02025586.1:0-11823 GCA_007258455.2 Sequoia sempervirens | reverse complement strand
TTTTTTAGGAATTTGGGGTTGATTTTTCACATGGTTTCACTAGTAAAAAAAAATTGATCTTCCTTCATTCCTGTAGATGAAGGTGGGAGCTCTTAATGTACAAGTTTTCAGGGAAAATGGAAGGTGTTTACATATTTAAAATTGATGTTGAAGATTGGTATGTCGATAATTTTCTTTGCACATTAGTGTATGGTTGATGATTTGATTTTCAAAACTTTTTGGGTTCTTTTATTCTCCTTGTGAGAATTAATTTTAAGGTGAAGAAAAATAATTAAGTGTGGTGGCTGTGAAGATCAACACCTCATTTTGGGGTCTTGGTCTTCGACTACATCAAATGGTATCAGAGCCAAGCTGCTTTCTAGGAAATGTGTTGAGATTAAGAGTGTGAGGCAAGTGTTTGACAAAATGTTTGAGAGACAAAGACAATGTTTGATGATGAGGAAAGGTTTGTAACTACTATCCTCCAACAAAGATAAAGCTAGGTAGAAAGTGTAGAGTTCCTCCACTAAGAGAGTGGGTAGAGGAAGCATCTTCCAGAATCTTTGTTGGGTAGAGGGTAGTGTGGTGTGAGAAGTTTTGTTTCAAGGAGTACTTGTAACTGTAGAGGGGCTTGTGAGTCTCTGAAGATGTCTTTGAAGAAGAAGACAAGATGGGTCATGAGAAGGCCTGTGAGGATTTTATCTATGGAAGAGTGGAAAGAAAATGGGTTTACAAGATGGTTTATTGAAGAATTAAAGATGATTGAGGCTAGATTGTATGTGATAGAGATGGAGCAGCAAAGGGGACTTAAAGTGGCTAAAAGAAAGCATGAACAAAGATTACGTGAAAAGGGTTTGATGGCTAATGAAAGGTGTAAAGTTAAAATAAATGATAACAAGGTGAAATGATATCTAGAAGAAGGAGAAGAGTTAGATATCTCTCATAAAATAGAGAGATTAGATAAAGAGGGCAGCAAGAAGAAAGATGAAAAAATGCATTTCTACAATCCTCTAATGGGAAGATTATGGAAGGAAGAACATGTGGAAGAAACCCACACAAATAAATATGAAGGAGATCAAGAAAAGAAGAGAAGCATAAAAAAGAATGGATAGAGGAAAACAAGAGATTCGGCAAAGAGGAAAGGGAAAACAAAAAGTTACATCCCTATAATGGAAAGAGCATGGAAAGATGAACGTGTGGGAGAAGCCCACATAGTTGTCATAGAAAGAAAGCAACAAAAAAAGAGAAACATAGAGGAGAAATGGAGAAAGAAAGAAGAAAAAAATATTATAATGGATTGTGGTATTTTTGAAAACATAGTTTTATCAAATGATGTCTTGATTGCAGGGACTAAAGAGGAAAAAGTAAAGGTAGAAGATGAAGGTATGAAGGATGTGGAAGCAATAATTTGTGATCAAAAGGTTGGGGCAATAGAAAAGAAGCAAGAAAACACACAGGTAAAGGTTCATTTTTATGATATTTGTGCAAATGAGTTTGATGTTGAGTTGCTTGCAAATGAATTTGATAAACTCATTGATATGGAAATGAGTGCAAATAATTGCATTGATGAAGAAGAGGAGAATGAAGTTGCAAGGATTAAAAAATTTCAACTTGCAATAGAGTTTGGTCTTAACAAGAACATGGAAAAAATTCAAAATTTAGGACAACAATGTGAAGAAGAAAATATGGAAAATATTGCAAATGAAAGGAGTGAAGGAGTAGTAGAGAATAATGAAGAAGATGGCATACTTAAGTAGGTTGAAGAAGCTGAAAATAAATGGCTTACATTGACAAAAGGTGGAGAAAATGTTTTAAAGGAAGTTGATAAGATAAAATCTGGTTTCTATGAAATGTTTGATGAAATTGATTTACATGTGAAGGATAAGGAAAATAGAAATATTGAGAAGGATGTTGCAGTAGTAGGGAAAGAGGAAAATGTAAAGGTAATTGTTGATTTTTCACATATGGTCAAGGTTAATTTTTGTTTGAATGAAATGATTATAAAATGTGAAGAAAGAAAAGTGGAAGAGTGCAACAATAAGAAGCTACATGAAGGTGTTATTGATCTTGTTAAAATGCATGAAAGTGAGGGATGTGATCAAATTAAATTTATTGATTTTTGTGATATTAATAGCATTGATTTAAATGTAGATGATGATGATGATGAGATAGGATGGGAGGATGAGCTAGGGTATGGTTAGGTAGATTTCATGAGAGGGAGAAAGAGAGGAAGGATGAAAAAGGGAAGAGATAAAAAGATGCAAAGTAAGGTAAAGAAGAAAAAACAAGAGAATAAGGAGAAAATGTGAATCCAAAATAAGCATCAAATATTTAAACGTTCATGAGTTTCGACTCACGAAACATTTCTTCTTACCCAGAGTGTTTGATGCAGGAGCATCCGGGAAAATCAAGCTATCCAACACACCAATACGAACTCCATTTTCCTATGTTATTTTGGTTATTTTAATTTTTGTTTTGGTTTGATTTTTGGCTTGTAGAAAATAAATTAATTGATTTAATCTCCTTTTCCAAGGATTAAATTATGAAGGTTTAATGCCCGATAAATGAAGGGATAAAATGAGCTAGTTTTAATTGTTTCAAAGAGATGAAAATTGGAGATTTTATTGAAATCCAAAGGGGAATGACCATATGCTTTTTCCTCATTAATGGAGTCATTTGTAACTCCCATCTAGTATTTCCATGCATGTATTTGAAGTTGGGTGCCTAGGTAGTGAAGGAAAATCGGGTGCAATAAAGAATTATTTTTAGCTTGAATCATTGAATGTTTGCAAGTGGGGATGAAAGTGGAGAGTTGAAGAAAGGTTATGCCCTACTTTTTGGGCCTACTCTTGATGTTTATGCAGCATGTTGAATGTGAAATCCAACACCCAGATGATGAGAATAGCTGAAAAGTTGAAAGGGGAAAGGAAAAATGAAGAAAAGTGAAGGAAAATCCAAAGCTTACCTTTCATAGGTGTCCATGAGGGAACAAGAGATTGTTTGCAACTATTATGTGTTGCTAGGAGTTGCTTTTCCCCATTTCCAGAGATTTTTTGTATTGCTTTTCCTGTAGGATGAAAGAAAAATGTACTCGTGACGAGGATGCAACCCGAGACATAGAAAATTAACACACCAAATAGATAATGTTATTTTATTATTCTGAAAATGATCTTCTTACATGCAGAGGATCCGATATCCTCAAGTTCTAGAAATATGCATACTACAAAACTACAGAAAAACCCCTTTTCGCAATATGCGAACTTGTCCCCCCAAAAAGCTACACAAAAATCAGAAACCCGCCCATAAATAGAGCTCCCATTTTAGTTTGGAGCCAAAAAAACATTCAAAATCTAGTTTTTTGGCAATCTGGCACTGAAAATTACAACTTTAAATTCAAATTTCAGAAGTACATTCAAAAATTAGTATCTTCTAGAAAGTGCGCCAACTTTCGGGAACCATAACTTTTGATTTGGGACTCCGTTTTTTGAGCCATTTGAACTGTTGGAAAGGTATCGAAGTCAAGAACATGCTCAAAATTGCTATGCCAATTTTGACAAGTTTCAGGGCCATTTCGGGACCGTTTAGTGCCTCAAATATGACTTGGAAGGTTTTCAGGTGCACTTTTGGGAGACTAAAACTGTAATATCTTTCAACCTAGGAATAAAAAAGAAAAACCGTAAGTTGGGAATTACATTATGACAAAAAGGGTATCTAGAAATGCAAAAACATCTAAGAAACTACCAACATGAAATGAAACTCTTTTTTTTGGTTGATGCAGGATTTGCCCTTACACCACTGGATGCTCTTGCATCAGACACCTAGGGTAGTTTGAGAAGTGACCCCCTCACGTCTTAGATGGTTGATGAAAACCCAAATAGTCAACCTCTACCTTAGATAGCCAGGATGAATCTTCCACAAGCCTTCCTCTCCATTTCACTAGATATTCTTCATACTGCCTATTTCTGGTACTCCTTCCCACACGGCTATCCAAGATTGCTTCAATCTCATCCTTCTCTGAAGTAGGTGCTAGAATTTCATACTGTCCTATTGCTAGTGCATCCTCTGCACCACCTTCATGATACTCTTTCAAATTTGAAATGTTGAACACAGAGGAAATGTTGACTCCATCTGGCAACTCTACTTCATATGCATTCCCTGAATCATGCTTCTTCAAAATCTTTTAGGGACCAAATTTCTTCATCTTCAATTTGTTATAGGTTCCCACTGGAAACCTTTCTTTCCTCAAGTGGACCATTACTTCGTCACCAATCTAAAACTCCTTATTCCTCCTTTTCTAATATGCCTTGGCCTTATACTGCATATTCATCTTGTTAATATGTTGTCTTACCTTCTCATGTATATCCTTGATGTGCTCTACAAAATCTTCAGCTTCGACACTTATATTCTTCTCTCGGTCCATCTTCTTCAATTCTGGAGCTATTCTGGGGCTGCCTCCATACACAATCTGGAATGGTGATCTACCAGTGCTTCTGTTGACAGAATTGTTGTAAGAAAATTTTTCTTGGGGTAAGATCAAGTCCCATCCCTTGGGTTTATCTCCTACCAAGCATCTCAGTAGGTTACCCAAACTCTTGTTCACAACCTCTGTTTGCCCATTTTTTTGTGGATGGTGTGCAGAACTGAACTTCAACTTCGTTCTCAACTTCTTCCACAAGGTCCTCCAAAAGTATCCCACAAATTTGGTGTCATGATCTAAGACAATACTCTTTGGCAGACCATGTAGCCGCACCACCTCTTTGAAGAACAAGTTAGAAATGTGGATTGCATCATGGATCTTCTGACACGAAATGAAATGTGCCATTTTTGAAAACCTGTCAACCACCACAAATATTGAATCATTCCCTCTCTATGTCCTTGGAAAACCAAGAACAAAATCCATAGTTATATCCTCCCACGACCTCTCCAGTACAGGTAAGGGCTGATATAACCCTGTATTTTGGCTCACTCCTTTAGCCATTTGACATACTCTGCAACTATGTACATACTTCTTTACATCATGTGAAAACTAAGGCCAATAATAATGCTCACTGATAATGGCAATGGTCTTATCCCGACCAAAATTTCCTGCCATTCCTCCACTATGCTTCTCCTTAATCAAGTTCTCCCTCATGGAACTCCTTGGAATACACAATTGGCCTCCCTTAAACAACATGCTATCCTAAATTATGAAATCTAGCCACCTTGTCCTGTCCACTGTAACAGGCTCCTTGCAAGCTTTCCAAGCCTCTGCAAAATGAGGATCTTCTGGATACAATGTTTTGAGTTCATTGAACCCAACCACTTCAATCTGCATCTGTTTCATCAATTTCTTCCTCCTACTTAAGGCATCTGCAACCCTATTCGACCTCCCACTCCTATGCTTTAGAACAAAGGTATAGCTCTACAAAAATTCTACCCATTTCATATGCCTCTGATTTAATTTTCCCTAACTATTCAGATACTATAATGCTTGATGATCAGTATACAAAAAAAATTCCTTCAATAATAGATAATGCCTCCATTTCTTTAGTGCTTGAACTATTGCATAAAATTCTTGATCATATACAAAATACTTTATCTTGGCATAATTTAACTTTTCACTGAAATAGGAAACAGGCTTACCTTCTTGGCTCAACACTGCTCCAATGGCACAACCACTAGCATCACAATCCACCTAAAACACCTTATTGAAATTTGGGAGGGCTAGAGCAGGTTGCTCTATCACCTTCTGTTTCAACAGTTAGAAACTTTTCACTGCTCTAGTGCTCCACTTGAACTCTTTTCTATCCCTTCTCATTGTTTTAGTCAAGGGTGCACAAATACTACTGAAGTTTCTAATGAAATTTTTGTAAAAACTATCCAAACCATGGAAATATCTCACCTCAGTAGCAGTTCTTGGGGTAGGCCATTCCAGAATAGCCTTCACCTTCTCTGGGTCCATCTTGAGACCTTCTGCTGAGACAACAAACCCCAAGTACACTAGCTCCTTCACAAAACTACACTTCTTTAGATTAATCAACAATTTCTCCTCTCTTAACTTCTCAAAGGCTCTTCGAATATGCATCAAATACTCATCCAAAGTCCTATTGAAAATCAAAATATCATCTAAATACACAATAACAAAACTTCCCAAAAACTCTTTCAGTACCTCGTTCATGAGTCGCATGAATGTGTTCGGTGCATTGGTTAGCCCAAAAGACACAATTAACCACTCATACAGGCCCTCTTTGGTCTTGAAGGTAGTCTTCCATTCATCTCCCTCTCAAATTTGGATCTGGTGATATCCACTCTTTAGATCAATCTTTGTGAAGTCTGAGCTCCACTCAAACAATCCATCAGGTCATCCATCCTTGGCAGGGGAAATTTGTACTTGATTGTTATCTTGTTTATGGCCCGAGAGTTTGTATACATCCTCCACTCCCTATCCTTCTTTGGTGCTAGTACTATAGGTACTGCACCTGGGCTTAGACTCTCTCAAATTAAACCCTTTCTCAACAACTCCTGAACTTTTCTGTTTAACTCCTCATTTTTTGTCGGAGTCATTTTGTGAGTTGCCTTATTTGGAAAATTGGCTCCAAGGATCAAGTCAATCTAATGACTAATCTTCTTCACTGGTGGTAAACCCTTAGGTAAATTATCATAAAAAATATCCTGAAACTCATCCAACAACCCAAAAACTTCTACTGGCACCTTCTCACTATCCTCCTTACCCACTCTAGGAATCAATGTATAGCAAACATGCTCATGCTTCATACCTTCTAAAAATATGCTTACATCAACATAATAGATTCTAGCACTACTGCATACCTTTTCTTTGGCCTCCTTTAGGGGTTTCAACTTGTGATGAACCCCATCCTTCATTAGGGAATAAGTGTTTGCATGGCCATCATGTATAGCTCGCCTGCCGAACTGCCATGACCTCCCCAACAACATGTGACATGCATCCATGGGGATGATATCACAGAGTACCTCATCATGGTAGCTCTCGATCTTGAACTTCACCAAGAACTACTCATTGACCAAACCTTCTACAACTAGGCAATCTGATATGGATGTGGATGTCTTTCCCTCTTCAGCTTCAACTTTGTAACCATCTCCTCTAACACCAGATTATCGGTGCTCCCACTGTCAATGATGACATCACAACATTTTCCTTCACATTTGCACCTTGTGTAGAACAAATTATTCCTCTGCTCGGGTTCCTTCTCTTCAGTCACCAGTGCTCTTCTAATCACTAGGGCTTCTTCCTTTTTAGCATAATTGGAATGTTTAGATTGAGCCTCCTCATCTGCATGTGCAACCCTTCCATGACCTTCCGGCCTTTTGTCTGCCCTTCCTTGATGTTGCGAACATTCATAGGCTCAATGTCCTTCTTCACCACACTGGAAACACGTTCCTTTGAAACCATCTCTTCTGGATCCTTGTCCAGATCTCCCTCATCCTCTACCTCTTTGATCACCACTGTTTTGATCACAAGGGCGGTAGAAGTTATGATTCTTCTAGTTTCGACCGGTACCCACATCTTCATTTTTCTTCTCATCATCATTTCGGCTTCCAAAAGATCTTCCACTACACTTTTTGCTCTAACCTCCTCATCCTTTTTGCTGCTTGTAAAATATTTTGTTTAGCTTCTCTTCAACTTTCAAAGCAAACTGGTATGCATCCTCAATGGTGGTCATTTTGACCAGGGTTAGCTCCTCATGAATGCTCAGTCGTAACCCATTAAGATAACGGGCTACCTTCTCCTTGCTAGCCTCTGTATGACCCATTCTGATGATCATCTTGTGAAAATATTCAATGTATTATTTCACAGATTTGCTTCCTTGCTTCAACCCTTGCAATTTCTTCAGCGGATCTAGCTCGTAGTCCACTAGTATGAATTGCTTTTTTAGTTTCTCCACCATGCAATCCCATCTGGTGATCTTTCCTTTTCCTCTTCAATTTCTCTCCAACTAGACCTCTTTCAACCAAATACTAGCATGGCCCTTCAGCTTTTTTTTTGAAAACTTGACCCAATATGGGTCCTCTATCTCCTCATACTCAAAATATTCTTCCAACTCATTGATCCAGTCGACTCTTCTCGAAGTTCGACTTCTTTTGCATTAGCTCGGGACTACTTTGCCTTTTTCCCATCTTCAAATGGCTCTAATAACCGTGATGGTCTTGATCAATTGCTTTTTTCTTCATCTTCGCCTAAATTCTTTCCTTCCTTCCTTCTTTCATCTCACTTTCTTCTCTACTTCTTGGTTTAACCTTCTCATCTACTCCGCAACACATCAATCTATCTTGAGGGCTCTTAAAACTTCTACACCAAAGTGGATCTCTTCCACCAGCATTTACATCTTGGCCAATTCTCCTTAACACCACCACCATGCCTACCAGCATGACTCTTGAGGCATCTTTCTGACCTCAACCTAAAACCATCAAAAGGAACCGCTTCACAATCAGTTTGCATCTATCCATTACTCTACCAAGAAAACCTCGGCCTGATACCACTGCTGGTGCAACCTGGGAGATGTAGAAATTAATTACCCAAACAGATAATGCTATTTTATTATTCTGAAAATGATCTTCTTACCTGTAGAGGATTTGATATCGTCAAGTTCTAGAAATATGCAAACTACAGAATTACAAAATTTAAACCCATTTTCGCAATATGCAAACTTGTCCCCAAAAAGCTACACAAAAATAAAAAACCAACCCATAAATAGAGAGCTCCCTATTTTAGTTTCACAAAAAACATTCAAATTTGAGTTTTTTGGTGGTCTGGCACCGAAAATTACAACTTGAAATTCAAATTTCAAAAGTACATTCGAAAATTAGTATCTTCTAGAAAGTGCGCCAACTTCCGGGAGCCATAACTTTTGATCTGGAATTCCGTTTTTCGAATCATTTGAACCGTTGGAAAGGTCTCAGAGTCAAGAACATGCTTGAAATTGCTACACTGATTTTGGAAAGTTTTGAGGCCGTTTCGGGACCGTTTAGTGCCTCAAATTTGACCTGGAAGGTTTTTAGGTGCAATTCTGGAAGACTAAAACTGTAATATATTTCAACCCAGGAATAGAAAAGAAAAACCGTAAGTTGGGAATTACATTATGACAAAAAGGGTATCCAAAAATGAAAACACATCTAAGAAACTACCAACATGAAATGAAACTTTTTGTTTTTGGGTGATGCAGGATTGCCCTTACACCACTAGATGCTCCTGCATCAACTCGATTCGATCAAGAGTGTTGATTTGGAATGAGAGTACATTGTAAGAGGAGATGTTTGTGAATTTCAATCTTTTTTGTAGATTTGAATGAAATAATATGTTTACTTGATGTTAAAAGTGCTTTTTGCTACATTTTCATTCTTCTAAATAATTTAAGAGTGTAGATTTGGGGCTGCAACAATTGATAGTCTTCATAGACTCTTGATTGATAGTTGCATCAAATTGTATCAGAGCATGGCATGGAAAGTAATTGAGATTTTTTTTTTTTTAAATAATGAAATTTGAGAAAAGTTGTTGGAAGGGGTCCAAGCACTAGTGTTCAGAAATGATTTTTCAAGAATTTGGGGTTGATTTTTCACATGGTTTCACCAGGCAAAATTGATCTTCCTCATTCCCTTGCATACAAGGTGATCTTAATGCACAAGCCGCAAACCGAACACTGTCATCCATCAACCACCGACCGATCCGCCCGTATCCCCAAACTGCAACCCATCCCAAAACCCGGAACCCTGAATTGCACTACAACTTTCCATTGCTAAAACATAATTGTACCTTTCCTTTACTGAAAATCTACTTGGTACTATTTCCCGCAAGGAAAAACTCTCCTCCATCATAAGCTAAATGTGTGAAAAAAACTACTCCTTGTGAGGATTCATATGGGAGGAGCAACATGAATTAATCAACAAAGTATCATCACTAATAGTGTTAGTGTAAATAAATAAAATATAATTATCACCATCATTAGAAGACTTTTCTAAGGAGGAATCTAAACTCTTTTGCTTATTTCTACATTCTATCTTCACAATGTTCTCTATTTTCATAGTTCCAACATTTTATTCTACTCTTCCCTTTGGTTTTAGAGCATCATGTAGACTTTGATCTATCTTTATTATTATCCCCTTTAGGCCCTCATTTTTCTTTGGACCTTCTTCATACATGCAAAGCATTTTTCAAGCCTCCATTCATGGATTTCCTTCTTATCACCTCTAAAAGAAAAGTAGTACAATAATACTAACCATTTTTTACTCTAAACCACTACCACTAATAGCCAAAAAATTATTTCCCAAGTATCAAGTAAAGATAAAATTAATAAGATGTATTTTTCCTCTTCTTCTAACTTAACATCTATGAAAGTAAGATTACTTAAAATTATATTAAACACATCTAAATGGTCTACAATAGAATCACCATATTTCATTTTTAATGAATACAACTATATTTTGAGATACAACTTGTTAGTAAGAATCTTGGTTTGATAGATATCATCTATCATCTTCCACAACTTGAATACATGGTGGTCTACTTAAAAATATTCAAGAGGAAAAATCTATATGATAGTCGAATTGTTCCTCATGCTTTCTTGTCTAGTTTCAACCAATCTTCATTAGACACATGTGATGGCTTCTTTTATTTCAAAACAAGCAACGATTGATCTCTTTCTTTAAGTATATCTTCCATCTTTGACTTCCACATTTATAACTAGTACCTTTGAATTTCTCAATATCCATATACAAAGTAGAAGCAATGGTTTTCCTTTCCACAAATTTATAAACCTCATAATATAAAATCTTTCATTGCAACCAAAAAACCTTCAAAGTTTAATAAAAAGGCATCCTCCTCTATATAGAACTATTAACTTTAATACCAAATATCGAGAAACAAGGTGAAAATGCTACAATAAACTCTCTTACTAGTGTATAAAAATCTAAATTTAATTTATTAGATAAGGATTACCAAATTATGATAATATGATTGTAGAAAATTAGCAATAAGAATGTAATCAACAAACCACATGAACACAAGATTTAATTGGAGAAACCTATTTAATAAAAACTCCACATGAGAAAGAGGACAAGTATGTATTAATCTTTAGCAAAGAGATGCATCCAACACACTAACACTCTCTTCATGCTAAGAAGACTCTATCAACACTTGTGTACTTACAAAATAATGATATGAAACTACCATCTCATATCCTCAATAAATAGGCAAGGAGAGAGAACAATATTATAAATGGCTTACCAAAACAATGGATACCAAAACCATAGTATCATGAAAAACCCCATTCCCACTTTGGAGATCACCTTATGATAATAGTAAAATGATAAATAAATTTGCATGGACATGACATGGTCATAATAAATCATCCCCTTGAATAGTAAACGTAACGACAAATGCATCTTTGATTCCATAACTTCTAATTGATTACACCCTCAAGTATAACACTCCATTTTGGAGTGACCAACTCATGTAGGTCCCATCTATCATACAAATGCTCTCCACTCCTTAATCCTAGCACCTATAACTAGAAAAGTGCATTTAGTGAATCCATAGTCAATTCCAATAGCCACCATTGTGCTACACCTCTTTCATGAATGCATATAATAACTACTACTAATATTCTTAAAGAATCATAATTACAAATTATTTTCTAATTATACCCTAGGCATCTAAGGACTTTCCAAGAGTGTTAGAAATACATAAAATATATATAAGATTTCAAGTTAAATGACACCTTAATTCTAAAAAATTGAACATGATAAGGGTTTTATATCTCATCAACTTACTTTTATTAATGTACCACATTGAGGTTGACAAAGAATTATCAATATCTCATCTTTCTTAAATAG
>VDFB02025585.1:0-25413 GCA_007258455.2 Sequoia sempervirens | reverse complement strand
GATGTTAAGTAAGTTGTTGTTGGTAATGTCATGATGATGTGGTGATTTTACTAGTTTTAAGATGATGAGATAACACTAATAATACACTTGGAGTTGATTAATAAAGTTAATTTAATTATAAGGTTACTTGTTTGGAATTAAATAAATAATTAAGATTCAATAATAAACGTTAATTTAATTATCTTTGGAAGTTAGTTATTTAAAGTAATCAAATTTGATGAGGAAAAGTAATTATTATTTAATGATTAAATTCAATTAATAAATCTAAAAGTAAGAAAATATTAGAGAGGAATAAATATTAAAATTGTATTTAAGTTTAAATAATTAAGGTGAAAGTATTTATCAAAATAAATATATTTTATTGTAACTAAAAGAAAGATTAAATTATTAAATAAATATTTAATAGATGATCTATTTGGTTCATCTATTAAAGAATCAATCATAAATTGATAAATAAGGGTTGTGGCGGGCATTTAATCGTAACTGTCAGAAGTTGAACGGTTTTCTCGTTGGGAGTGGAAAAGACTCCGTGAGACAAATTATTAAACAAGAAGTATTCTAGAGGAAGGGAGAGGAATTTTCAGTTCGTGAAGAGGAGGGTTCGTTATGGTTAAAATTTTCATTTTACCATACACTAGAGGGAGTTCTCCTTATGATCGAATCTAAGACTGGCCTCCCCGACGAAATATCTAGTGGATTTCCTGCAGTGTTGCTAGGAAGATTGCATGGCATCGTCTTAGCCAGGTTCCTTTCTATTTTTGATCTTCCACTTTCTTTGATTATTTCGGTTAGGCACTTTTAGCAGTATATCACCCTAAATGCTCTGGCAGTTTTCATTAGGCAATGTAAATGCTCTTGATATTGTTTTTTTAAATTGGAGAAATTATGTATATCTTTTACTCATATCTATTACCGGCCTTAATAAACATCAGATCTTGAGTCTAAATCTTACAAATATCTTGCTCTGAAAACATATAAGTACAGAAATCATTTTATATTCTTGAACGTAATAGGGAGCTTAGAGGTTTAAATTTTTGTCTGATTTCTTTAGCAGCCGCGCACCTGAATAGATAGACAGTTTAAAGGTTTAAGTAATCCCTCCGAGTTCATTATCAACCTGACTTTGTGGCGGCACTGGTGCATATTAGGAAGTTTGTAGTTTTAAATAACCTCTCTATTGTCATTGTCATTCAGTCACAACCGCAGCACATAAACTTTATAGGGAGTTAAAAGGTTTAAATAAACTGCTTGATTTTTGCTAGCAAACTATCGTAGTTGCAGCACTTGAAAATAAATTTATTCCCCCCAAACTGCAAACTGAGCACGTCTCTGGAAATTTGCTGTCAAACAAAAATGCGTCTGGTTCAAAAAGAAAAAGTTGTACATTATTTCTCCTACTCATAAGTCACATATTTGCACCTCACCTTTCTCCTTCTCTATAGTTTTGTGGATAACATTCGGGATTTGATAATAATACAAGTAAATGGCGATATTTCCAAATTCCAAAATTCACCTTCTAATAAAAGTTGTCTCACCTTTTTGCAACCGTAACCATCTCAAACTTGGAGGAAGCTTGGTTCGTGTGTCTTTTCTGATGCCGACAATGAGCAATGAAATTGTTCCAGTGAAGAAATTGAGGACCAATGAGCAGATTATTTAATTCTCTTGGTCTGCGCAATGTTTCAAGCCCTTGCCAGTTACCTCCGTTCAGTCAAAGCTGAGAGAAATTGATGTTATTGGATACAGTGTTTAGATGAGCTCCTTCACATAGTCTAGTAATCTAAATTTTAAAAAAATCTCCCTGCAACCATAGGCAAAACCATCACAGCTGCAACGTTAGACTTGCAAAAGTGTAGTAAATTAAATAGTTTCTCTGAAAACCTTGGTAACCTGTCACTGTTACAGCAATTAGAAGTTGAAACATTGTACATAATTAAATTGCCTCTCTGATTTCTTTGTCAACCTGTATTGGCTGCGGTGCATCACTCTGTTGCCCGCATCTGTCAAGTCAACCTCTCCTCTTTGTTCACTGCATGCACTCTGTTCTAGACCCGTGCTTGACAGGTTATTGATTCATTTCTCTTGTTTAAAACTACCTCTGTGAATTGCCTCAATGCTGTTGCTTTTATGCCTTAGTTGGAAATTTGATAAGTGTATCTCAATCAACATCTTAATATACATTAAATATAGGAGAATAAAATAAAAGATTATCATTATTAACGTAAAAGGTAGTAGTTTGCATAACATTTAGTTCATTCAGATTTACTATTCTTAGAGGTGGAAATTTTAATATGGAACTCACCCGCCTACCATTGTAGAATACATGAAATCTCGTCAACTATAAGATTAGGGTATAGTTAAGAACAGTTGTAGAAAAACTGTTATTTACTCATTCATATTTTGACATCTGTTTCTTCTCTTTTTCATGAGAAAGAGGGTAGCTCCAGATCTATAGTGAGAGTTTTGGGAAAATAAAAGAATCAGCTTTAGGAAGTAGAAAAGTTTAGGAGTTATTATCAGTGTGAAGCTATACTTTTCCATTGTGTTTTTTTTTAAACAAAAGAATTAATGTGTATTGAGTCCACATCCTAGTTATATTGTTAAGAAGTTCCTTAAGTTTGTTATTTTAGTAAGTGATAACAAGGTAAAAGATATCTATTGTATTGGACTTAAATTGAGTAATTAGTCTCGAGGGAAGGAATAATGCTTGGCAAGGTCATAATTATTGTTAATTACCTAATCATAAGGTTTTGTTAAATGCTGGTATTTGATAATTTATTTAAAGGTGACTATGTTGTATTCTCAATTTATGGAATTAGAAACATTAAATTTCTAGGGGATCACTCCAGTAGTAATGTAGATGGTTAGAGGTGCATAAAAAGGTAATAGCTCTATTTATTTATTTGGAATATTTCTAAAGAAGTAAATTGATAAAATGTTAGAGAAATGTATTTCTTTAGTATTTCTTATATGTTTTATTCGCCATGTTTTAGCCTTCGTGGTAACATCTCGTCATATTTTAATATCTTGTAGACTTTTTATTTGGTTGGTTACTTAGAATAAAATATTGCTACAATTACTTGTGAATTATTGTGCCAGGGAATGAATTAGGTAAATAATTAAAGTGAAAATGGTTATTTCAATAGGTTGCTTAGTAAAATATTATTTAACAAAAGATTTTAACGGAATAAACATTATTGAATTAGGTATTTAATTTTTGTTGTAGATAAATGAACTGTGTATTTAGTTAAAGTAAATCGATTTATATGGTTAATTAAGTTTTAGGGTTCGCTAAAGGAGATAAGTGATTCTACATTTACATAGTTTCTTTTACTTGAAGGTTAAATGATAAAGTTATTTTTAAGTGAGGATAAATCCCAGGTTCATAGGTTAATTAATTTAAATGGTACTGATTAAATGTTAAATGGTTTTAATTACCTTTTTTGTTATCTAATGAGTCTGTGAACGATAATTATTTATCAAACTATTGTGTGAAATAATCCATTAGTGTCGTCACCTTAGTATTATAATAAAGTTGTAAATTGTCATCTTAGTATTACATTTTAAGGTTATAATTAGGATTCGTATTAAACAGTTGATGGAGTTGGTTATCTTATAGATGATATAGTTATTTTAAATATAATTATTTGTAGTAAATACTCTCTTAATTAAATTAAGTGGATATGTTAAAATAAGTGGTAAGAACGTTGAAATAATGCTTAAATTAAAGGAAGGTCTTTATGGTTATAATGTGTGAGTAAATGTGTTTTAAACAAGTGTTTTGATTACTGGTTTACGTGATATTTAATTGTTTTAAGTTGGTTGTTATTTATGGGATATTTATGGAGATGTCTCGATGGCCTGTTCATTGCAAGTGTTTTAAGATAGTGTTCTTCAAGGTTGATGTGTTTGATGGTTTCCTTGTATGGAATTATGTGTGTAAAATGGGAACCCGTATTATTGTTCATGATTGTTTTAATTTTGGAAGAGTATGCTTGAGAGTTAGTGTCTTGTGGCTTATAACATCAGATTATATCTTCATTCGCAATATTGTGATATCCTTAAATGTTGGAAATGATTGATCTTTAAAATAATGTTCTTATTAGATTGCTTCGAGTTACTTCTTATTGAATGAATGGTTATATTGTATTTGAATGTGTGGTTCATGGATTGTTTTGATAGACCCTTTCAATGTGACTTTTCCTGAGTTGATTTTTGAGTTGGAGATTTTCTCTCATTTTATTTATGTTGCTATTCATTGGGAACCAGTATGTGTTCTTTTGTTCTTTACCTAAGTGGCAAATTGGTTAATGTTAACTTTGTCATGATTGATGGTTCTACTTGATGAGTCAAATTGAAAAGTTCTTTGAATTATGGGTATTCCGAGAGGAGAAAATAGAGGTTTCCCTTGGATTCTCGATTTAGTTCGTATCGAAGTTGTTGGTGTTGTTGAGTGGAGTTGTTGATCTTATTTTGGTGTATTTGCTCATTATATTTATATTGGAAATAGTTCTTTGAGGTCTTGCAATTATTGCTGTCAGTTCTTTGATGGGGAAATCCTAGTGTAACTTTATGAGAATCTTCCAGAGGTTTATTTTACTATTGGTTAATGTTCCTCCTTTTATGTGCCCTTGTTGTGGCAAATGTTTTGGTTTCATGTTTTTGAAAGGGTTGTACGGGAATCATGGAGATTTTTGATTATGTATTTATGGCAAGATGGGTAATGCCTTGCATGCTGCTCTGTTGTGATATAATGTTCTTGTTATGTTGTACAACCCTTGGATTTTGGTTTTATGTTTTGAGTGTCTAGAGAGAGAGGGTGGCTCTAAGTGGGTGGTCGGTGCACAAAGGGGCGCCAGGATAGCCCTCGTTAGAGTGAATTTAATAAGTGATAATTTAAATAATTAACTAGGGGGTGGGTAGAATCACATTAAAAAGATAATTGATGCCTCATCCGCCTTTGAGTGCTACCACAGACTAAAGGGGATTGAGAAGGCCGTGGTTGGCAAGATCGTTGCCTTGTCTTCATGAAAGGTTAACGGTTCCGCATGAGCAACCCTATGGAGCGGCCTTGAGATAGGTAGCCTGGATAACCATAGATGGAGGCGGCTCCTAGCTCAGGATGCCTGGATAATTCGTCAGTAGACGGCGGCTCCTTGCGATAGTGGTAGCCTGGAGAATCCATGTTAAGCCATGCGATGACACTCTCCTCTAACACTCCTTATTGTGTTGCTTCTTTGGAAATCCTCTGGAAGTGGTTCTTTGTCTTGAATTGATGGAACATAGTTGTTTGAATTGATTTATGGTTTTACCCTATTTGATCTTTGGTGTATTCTTTGGTCTTGTATAAATCTTGTTGATGTTTGGGTTTTGACCTTGTACTCTTATGGTACTGTTGATATGATGTTATTGGAATTGTATTATGTTTTTAGAGGTGTTTCATGATCATCCTTTGGTTATTTGTTACTGGTCATTGCTTTGATTTATGTGATGAATTTATGACTCTTGGATGTGATTGATTATGTCATTGTAATTCCTGAGTGTTATGATACTTTTGTATGACGTTGAGTCTTGTGGTTCTCTGTTGGATGTTCTTGGTTGAGGTCTCTTTCTTGTTAGCTCCTAGCACGGGGGGTGGGTCTTCGGACTCACATGGTCGGGTGGAACGTGCTAAGCACCCCGTTGGGTCCCCAGTCAAGGATTGAGAGGTGCGGATTGGTGCTGTTGCAGCGACTCCAGAGTTGTATCTGTCTTGGAGCCAGTTTTGATACTTGTATTTCTCTAATTATTTGTATCATGGTATCTTGTGTATGGTTTCCATTCATATTTGGAACACTCTTGTATCATTGTACTTCTTAAACATTGTACTGTAATGTAATGTAACATTAAACCTTGTGTGGATATTGGCCATGGTGATTGTTATTTAATGTGTTAAGTTAATCATGTATATGTTGTATTTATGTTTTCAGATGGCTTCTTATCAATGAATTTTTCATGTATGTGTTATAGTTGTTATTGTTTACTTTATATCTTTGGGTTTATTCTTTGTTGCTGTTGTATGGATCTAAGTCGCGTAATGACTCCTCGTGTACCCCAAGGGATGTATGTGTTAATGAATCTATTTAGATGAAATTCATGTTATGACTTAATATGTATTACATGTATGTTATGTTTACTTAAAAAAAAAATTGTTGTAAGTATTGTGTAATTGTCCTTTGGGGTTCGTGACAGTGTTATAATCAAGGCCTTATTAATTGTGATTTATCATCAATTATTCCCATATCAAGCAAAGTATACACTTTTTGGTGACATAACATCTAAACCAAACTAGAAATATAAGTTCTATTCTATTTTAAGAGCTTTCCAACATTAGAATAAATTTTGTTTTCAATTAGTAGCATTTAATCTTTTATTTGACAAGTTTTATTTACTTTCTTTATACACAACATTATAATTTCAATCTCCAAGGAACCTAATGTTGTGGATAGAGTATCTATACTATGCAAAATGATATGGCCCTAGGTTGATATATATATGAAGTATAAACATAAACAAAAATGATGCTTGATTAGTGAATATTATTGTATTTATTGAGTTGTGTGTGAGCCTTAACTACACCAAGTTTTGTTAGGAACTGATTACACTCATCATTTTTGTAACCATTACTGAGGATGATATCAAGATTGTTTTTTTGAGTTTTAAATTAGAATTTATTTCTTTCCCTACATTAAAAATTATATTCTACAACTTAAGATTAGTTAGCAATATGATAAACACCAAAAAAATCTACTAACATTATGTCCACATTAGGATCTTTCAATTTTTGAGGATTTTTGTAGCATACACATCCACTTCCTTCTCTGAAATCATATATGGTAGCTTGGGGATCCAAGCTATTCATGGTTCTACCTCCTCCATATATGTATAATCTTTTTCCACCAGGAATGTGATGGTGTTAATGTATTGCTTCTTAGGTTTGTATGAAATCCACTCATATGCTTACATCTGTTGTTGGAAGCCCTTAAAGAACCCAAAACAAGCTACATTATAAGTCTACGTGTGTGGGAAATGGTGGTTGTGCATTTGAATTTTGGTAGATACAAGAAGGATTGTCTACCATACTTTTTCTTTGAACATTGGGAGCTCATTTAGGAAATAAAATACTAGAAGAATGAGAGGTGTGTTATAGAAAAATTTGTAGGTCACGATGTTTTAGTTTTGTGAAGGTTCTTTATGAGTTTCTCCCACATCACCTCATAGAGGTCAAAATACTTTCGCTCAACCACCATCCAATAAGTAGTGTGTATTGTTGATGTCATGGAAGAGTCCTCTCTATTTACAGTGTAATAGATTTTGTACACAATTCCCATGGTGGCATATCTCACTACAATGCTTGTTATTTCCCAACACTTAGGGTATGCCCATTTGGTGTTGCACTGATGAGATAAGTCACTACATCATTTTTCACATTCTTTGTTGTTACTTCCTCAACCATGCTAAACCCTATTACTGCATGAATTTATTGTCGTGTAATGTGGTAGGGTTTTTCCAAGTAAATGAATTCATCATAGACTTTTCCAAGGAAAAATCTTACCCAATCATGCTCATCACAAAATTCAAACAGTCCTTCAAGATATCAAGACTCTTATTTTCCACTTCCTCAAATTAGGGTTGGTATGTTCTTTGATTTATATTTAGGAGTCTTAATTTCATATCCTAAAATTGAGTATGATCTATTTTAGTGATTGGCTCATGGATGTATTTCCTCACATCCTCTGTGTAGACTACATCTATGGGGATACTTGAAAATACCTCATCCTTATCGACCTTCATTTCTTTAAAAAGTATTTCTTATACTTAAATTCCATGGCTTCTTTGTAACATTCACCAAGGTTGGGGTTGCCATTGTTTGTAGTTGGATGTGAGATGGTATTAGAGATGAATCAATTTTGTAAGATGAAAGGCTTTAAATGCAAATTTAGTGTATTGAAGCGATGAGGTGTTTAAATAGATTTGTGTTTGGTGGCCACATTGATGTTATTTTTCTGTTAGCTTTCATGAATTTTTCTAGTTGTTTGGAGCTTTGGGATGCTAATGATTTGATTTTGTTGTTTAGTTGTATATGTTACATATGTTACATATGTTACATAGTTTACACTTTCTATCTTTTTAGACTTTATCATCTCATCCCTTTGGTAGGTGGTAGTGTTTAAGTCAAGATCCATTCACATACCCTAAGATGTGATTTTTTCCTAATCTATTTACTCTCATAGCTCTTGATTCTATAATTTGGGTATGTGCAGGATCATCATGGAAAAAACAAGCCCTTAAGTGGCGAAAAAAATAAAAAAATTAGAGTTAGACAACTTGATGTAAAGATTTGAATAAGTTATCTATTTTATTTCAAAAATATGTAAGAATAGAATCTATAGCAAATTGAATGTAGTTTCTAAACTACTAGGTTTTTCTTTTTTAAAATCTATTTGGCAAAAATTTGAAATTTCAATGCAATAGTACTTAAATTTCAGGAAAAAATAAGGAGTAGGTGTTTGTATGACCACCCTAACAACCATAAAATGATAATATTTTTTATAATATTTTAGATATAAGTAGAGGACTCATGTCTCAATGTGATGCATATTTTTTTGTAATTTTTCCAAGTAATAATTAATTATAATTTTTATTAAACTTTTAAAAATATAAAACCTCATATGTCTCGAAAGCACCTTAACTTGGTCAAAACTTCATGAAATTCTTTTTTTAATTCTTATATTATGTGAAGCATAGAATGTGACACATGTTTTGATTCAAAAATGTGATATTGTTTGAAAGCTATAGATGTTTTTCAATTAGCCTATCAATCAAGACTTTAATCATAATTCAAATAGAAAATGAATAATAATTATTTATTAAATTCAAAGTAAAGCATAATTTATATTGGTGGAAAGTTGAGAATCTCCTTTAAAAACCCTTTTCGTTTCATCAATTTTGGGTAAAAAAAAGTCGTCAGCCACATACCCTACACATACCCATCATATCACCACTTTTTGGCCCATCATGATCCTGCACATACCCATTTCATAAGTAGATGGTGTAGTCATGGATGGAAGGTTTAGAAAGAACAGTCCAAAACATGCAACTTGGTGTCAACATAGTTGAAATAACACAAGAAAATGATCTACAAATATGAATATTTATTGAATTATCAATCTTACATGAAACATATGCCTCATGGGTGAATAACTAAGATTCATAGGCCTACTGCTAGGGCATTCAACATTACAACTTGTGAAAGGCCTTATTCTAGCCCCCCAAAGGGTCGATGTGAAAATATAATTATCTATCTATTTCTAACTTGATAACTAGAATCCTATGAATTGTAAATGATTATAAATATGCTTCTCAAGCTCCAACAAAGCTTTGCATTTTCCACAAGGATCTACAAACTAGAAGAATGAACAAATGTGAAGGTTAGCCTCAAAATATGAAAAGATAATCCTTCACAAAATGATATGATTTATGAATCTCCAAGATAGATCCCATTGGACCCAAAATTATTGTATGATGTCCCATTAGGCTCTGCACATTCTGGAATAGGTTTGCACTAAGAAATATGGACTAGGTTAGCCCCGAATTCTCTAACTAGTAATTATAGTGAAATTCTGAGAGTGATAACTGGGTGATCCCACAATAGTGGGTTACACTTTTTGGCCAAACTTGAAATTGAATTGAAATTTTTAACTAAATCTTCACTTTTGAACACCTATAGCTACTAAACCATGAGGAATTTGAAGATGATACAAACTAGTGATTTGTGAAATTTTTTCTATATATTTCATATTTTAAATATATATATTTTTTAGATTATTGAATCAAATTACATTTTTTTTCCAATGACTTCAATAACTAGTTTTTAATAGTAAACATCATTTTTAAAGGGTAATGTTTAATATATAACACAAATTTTTTTTATGAAGGATAAAATTCTAATTTTTCAAATTTAGTTTTGTAGCTATGATATCTAGCTCCTCCATTTTGTTTCATAGTATTTTATTGAATTTTTTTTCTTCATTAAGTTTTGAAGTCAAACCAATTATAATTTAGACATGGTTTACTGTATAACACAAATTTTTTGTGTATTGAAATTCATTTTTTTTCGTTGGATCAAGGACATCAATACAAAGACCATAGATATTTTTCATATTTTTTTTGGTAATATACTATTTTTCCACATGTGTAGAACATGGAGCTTGATTTTTGGTGAAAAACCTAGATTCACAAAAAATAAAAAATAAAAATAATAATAATAAAAATATATTTAAAATTATACTTTTTAAGAAGCTTATGATAAGTACTACATACAAAACATAAATTTTAAATGAATTCATTTCTTCCCTCGAAAGGTAAATCAAAAGTGGTTTTTTATCAACATTTTGATAGGTGTAGAGGAAACTCCATTATAGGTATGGTTTAAAACTAGTGGGGTTCTATCGAAGGGGGTTTGATCTAAGGGGATTTGATCAAAACCTCTTAAATTAAAATCCTTTAAATGGAACCTTTCAAGGCTTAAATCATTATTTTTTTCTAAAAATATATGATTTCAAAAAAAATCAGGATGTTCCAAAACGTGTAACCCATTATTGTGGTAGGACCAAAATTTTGATAAACAAATGCAAATGATTTGAAATCTAAATATGTGGCAGATTTCCATGTGTAGATGTTATATCCTACTCCATGAGCTGAGAAATGATAATGCAATGAAATGTAGAATGAAATACACAAAGAAATACTAAATGAAACATAAGGAAATAAATGTTTTTGGTTGATGCAGGATTGCTTTACAACTAGGGATGCTCCTACATTAGACACCCAAGGTTGGAAGAAAAGTGAGTCCCTCACTTTCTATGGTTAAGAAAAAAACCAAAATGGTCCACCTCAGCCTAAGAAATACATGATGAATCCTCCATTGGTATTCCTTTCCACTTCACAAGATACTCTTTTTAATGCTTTTCCTAGTGCTCCTCTCAGTTGTGGTATCAAAAATCTTCTCAATCTTCTTTGGTGGTTGATGTGGTAACTACTCCTACAAATCCATTTCATTTCTACTGCCACTTGATTGCCCTTCGTGTTACTCATAGATGTCTGCAATATTGAAAATAGGTGATATAACCAATGTCTTTGGTAACTCCACTTCATATGCATTTTTGGAATCAAACTTCCTTAGAATCTTACACGGTCCAAACTTCCTCATTTTCAAGTTATTGTATGTTCCAATTGGAAATATCTCCTTCCTCATATATACCATCACTTCATCTCAAGCATCAAATTCTTTATGACTATGGTGCTCAACTTCCTTCTCCTTATACTTAATTTTCATGTCTTCCAAATGATTTTGGACATGATTATGCAATGTCTTCATGAAGTCTGCAAAATCTTCTACCTCTGCACTCCTCTTGTTCTGCTTATTGGTGTCTCTTAACTTTGAAACTCCTCTCATAATCTCAAATGGTGTCTTCCTTGTACTCCAATTCATTGAATTGTTGTATGCAAATTATTCTTTTGGTAAAACTATGTACCAATTTCTTGCCTTATCACCAACCAAACATCCCAACAAGTTTCCCAATCTTCTATTTACTACCTCTATTTTTCCATTTGGCTGTGGGTGATATGCTAAATTGAACTTTAGATCTGTCTTCATCTTCTTCCATAATGTCCTCCAAAAGTATCCAATGAACTTGGTGTCTCTATCCTAAACTATTCTCTTAGGTAATCCATGTAATCTCACAATCTCCTTGAAAAATAAGTTAGCAACATGTACAACATCATTAGTCTTCTTGCAAGGAATAAAATGTGTCATTTTAGAAAAAAATTCCATTACTAACATTATAGAATCATATCCTCTATGTGTTCTTGGCAGCTCCAATATGAGATCCATACTTATATCTTCCCAAGGCTTCTTTGGTATTGTTAAAGGTTTGTACAATCTATTATTTTGACTGCTTCCTTTAGCTACTTGACAAAATTGAGAACTTTGAACATAATTCCTAACATCCATATATATCTATGGCCAACAATAGTGTTGAATAACCAAATCTATTATATTGTTAACTCCAAAACATCCTACAAAAATCAAGGAAAAGAGGTTCATCATAATTAAACAAACTGATGAACCAATTTTCACTCTATTTCATTCAATATGTAAGAAATAATATGCAAATGAGTTAACAAAAAAAAACTTAACCCAAATTATAGTAAAAAGGAAAGTTTAAAGAGGGTTAAATGTTGTTTACCTATTGCAAAAGTGATTTTCCATCATTCATTGAGGACTCATTCACCCTGTGGTGAATGGGTCCTGGCTAGGGCTTTGAAAATTTTGTTTTTGGGTTATGTTCCTCTTAGTTTGCACTCTCAGATTCTAATAAGGAATTGTTAAAAATTCAAAAATAAATCATGTAGCTCAATTTTTTTTTATTTTGTAAGAAAGGTGACAACTTTGACAACTTTGCAACTTTCTCCATTTTTTCTCTCCAATTGATCTTCAACCTAAAACCTATAATCACACATCAAAGAGAGAAAATGTTGTTTGTTAGGGAATAGGGGTTTTCCTTGGTCAAACCCTATTTTGGTAATTAAACCTTTAAATGAATAAAAGCTTGAAGGAATGACGAATGAACAAATGCAATGTCACAACTCACCACACCTTATTTGAACCTTGGATAAATCTCCAGTCTAGCATGAAGTGGCCTCAATGAATGTAGATCTTGATCATGAAGCTTGATGTGAAATAACGCTTGGAATATGCTTGAATTGATCTTGAATGCTACATCAACACATTAGCTTAAACAACATGCATGATGCACTAAATATTTGACATGATCAAGTGAATCATGATTGCTACAATTATCTTCAATAATTTTCCCTTGAATGCCTTAGAAATTCTCTTGAAATACTCTCTTGGTAATGCTCACTCAAATTCTCTTAAGATAATTTGAATTGATAGGTGAAACTATGTGAAATAGCCTTGTATTTATACATAGCTTATCATTAATTCCCAAAATTCAAATATCATAAGACAACATTGAATCATGGGTTTCAAATCATTAAAATACCACCAAAAATGTATTCTAAGGGGGGGTCCTAGGTCTAAGTGATGAACCATTCACCATGTGGAAAATGGGTCCTAGGTTACTCACCTAGGACACACTTCAGACAATGTGAAATTTCATGCAAAAATAGGGTCCTAGGACCTAGTGAGGACCCATTAACCATGTGGTGATGGGTCCCAGGTCACCTACCTAGGACAAAAACCCTCTAAAATTAAGTGTTGTGTAATGGAATTTATGAATTCCAGGTTTTATCTCTCAAAATTTGTAATTAATTAGGCTTGGATTTAAATTAAAGGGGCTAATTAAGGCCAATTAACCTAAATTAATTAATAAATCCCTATATTAGTGCTAAAGTGTAAAGATAAACTTTACAACAACCTAAATAAGGAACAATTAAGTCCATTTAGTCTAAAAGCAACCTAAACTTAATATGAATGTGTAAAACACATTACATCACTAAATCAAGGCATTGTTAAGCTCATTTTATTATTAATTATTCCCAAATTAAGGAAAAAGGGATAGTTTTTCCATGAATACATTTTTCCCCAACTTTAATGAGAGTATGACTCCATGTCAAACTCATAGTAAAGTAGACATTCAAGACACTTATATATGCAATAATGAATAATATATTTACAATACCAAAGGAAATAAAAAATAAAACAAAAACAAAAATAAAAAAGGAGTGGATCAAGGCTCAATAGTCTATCCAACTCAATGTCGATCAGGTGTTAGCTATTTGTCAAAAATGTACAATCACTCTGGGGTAGTGGAACCTTAGGTTGTCCACTAGGTGAATTTTCCCAATAGGTGGCTTAGTGAGAAAGTCATGCCTTTGTGTTAGCTTTTCACTATACAATGAGAAATTCACACCTCTGTGTCATCTTCTTGTCGTACTAACCATACCAAATCTATCCCTCTAATAACTTCAATAGGGTGGCCCAAAATGAAACTTCAAGCTTCACAAGGCCTAACAAGTTGTGTTATGCTAAGCACATATGAACAATATGCAAGTAAAGATTTGTTCAAAGGGACTTTACTTATCTCATGTAAGGTCTCTTCTTAGGAAACATCATACCTAACATCCCCAAGAGAGGAAAAGTCAAATAAGTATCATTCTCTCAAAGGAAATCAAACCCAATGACACCACCAAGAAAAGGACACATTAGAAGGAAAAGGAAAATCACACAAAGAAATATGAGTGTCGATATATGCCCCCACTTTAAAATGATTGTGAATACCATTTATATGAGCAATTTGCTTTAAATTAGAAGAATACATGAGATATTATTTGGAAAGTGCTATTCCAAGTCATATGTTCCTGAATGAAACTACATCATCAATAAGGGGTTGCCCCCAAAATGCAATACAACTTAAAGAATGTCGTCTACATCCAAAGCTTGCTCTTGTATATATACATGGAAGGAAATAACTAGCCAAAAGAGACAATGACAAGTGCCATATGAGGACAAGGCTACCTAACCCCTTTCCCCCATTGAGTGTGAGAGAGGATGAACTGAGATGATTGATGAGAAACATGCAAATTTCTTTTGTGTTCTTGGAGGAAGAGATATCAAACAATATTGGAGGAGTCTCAACAAGTTGCTCTCTTGATCAATAGTAGAATATTTTCCATTATTTTATGACAAAGATATCTCTTGCTTAATACAAGGTACATCATACTTACACAAGACTCTTTAGATGGTGAGATTTTGTATTCTTCCTTAAAGGACTTGGCGTAAAATCTAATGAACTCCAATCATTACTATTTTGTGTGATGACATTGTTATTAAGAAAATATTTCTTTAATTCTTTCATTTATTTCAAAGGACAATAACCAATTCCACTAGTGTCTATTAGTTTAGGATGCACTAATTTTAAAGTTGGCTTAGAGGAATATTTTTTAAGAGTGTTGATATTAAGTGAAGCCTTCTTTGTTTTTTTCAAGGGACAATAACCAAGACCATTAGTCATTTCTTGCATGTGAGGCTCTATAGGGACACAAATACCTGGTTCTCTAGCACCACATCCCTTTCCAATATAACCAAGTTGTTTCATAGGTTCATAACCTCTTCCATAAAGCTTTTTCATTTCTTTTAGATTCGGTTGTTGCTCACAATCAACTTCATCAAAGTTTGTTCTATAATTTTTTTTGTTCTTCTAAAGTGGTTGAGGTGGATGCTTTCAAATTTTTTGCTAACATTACTACTTTTTTTTTCCCTTGTTAGAATCTTTCTTTATGATCTTGTATTCTCCCATGAATGAAAGTGTGAAATCTAAGGAACCCTAATCATCTTCTAACAAATTAGTGACTTCACCAATGTTCTTATCATGTTCTTCCTTAGTGACTTCCACTTTTTTTAGTTGGTATCAATGCTTTCTTGAAGGATCTCATCCTTCTTTTCCAGCAATCAAACAACTTTTAGGTTTAGGATTGACCTTGAGTGTGTGTACTTTGTTGTCATAGATGTACTTCATTTTACGATGAAGGGTAGAAGGCTCCCCATTCATTGCATGAATCCATGGCCTTCCTAAGAGAATATTATATTAAATATTGTGGGCATAACATGGGTTGGAGTTTGTAATAGGACCTTTCCAACTTTAATAAGTAATGTGATGACTCCAAGTGGTTTTTTTCCTATGTTATCAAACCCATGAATAGATAAAGAATAAGGCTGATTTTTTCTTTTGTCTACTTCAATCTTATAAAGAAGGTTTATGCTACACATGTTAAGGGTTAAGCCACTATCAACAAAATTTCTCTTTATCTCTATTTGATTAATGTAGGCTATTATCATGAAAACTTCATTTTGTTTTTTCTCTTCTAATGAAGGTAATTCATCTTGATGGAAAGTAATGTCTAAATTGACCAGAGTTACAGCTTGAATTTGGGATACCACATAGTTTGGTTACAAATTAGCAAGAGTAGGAAATTTTTGTAAAGAACTTTGAAGCATGTTATGATAACTAGGTGAGGCTTGAATAAGGTCCCACAAGGATATCTTAGCAGGAGTACTTTTAAGTTGTTCAACAAGATCATACTTCTTTCCACTATGTGAGGGTAAATGAGGAGAACTAGGTAAGATAGGTTGAGGCAATGGGAGGGATGTTGGAGTTGTTTGTCTTGGTTGTGGATTGTTCCTAGTGTTATATGTATGAGAAACAAAATTTTAAGTCAGTTGCTGTGAAACATTATCATTATCAACTTTCATTTTAGGTGGTTCTAAGATAAGTGGGGGTTTATTTTGAACTTATAGTTGTTGTGAGAGTGGATAAATGATAAGTTGAAGTTTAGGAGGTCCAATTATTAAAGGATTTGTAGGATGTCTAAGAATTAGATGGCTCGAGGGAGTTCTAATGTTCATAACCTCAAAAAACTTATCCTTATTTTGATGATCTCTTAGTGAAGGGGAGTCTAATGTCATTTCATCATCTTCATCTAAGGGAGCCACATCACTATTGTTTGAAAGACATGTTTCAATGTTATCATTTTCTTGCACCATGATATCTTCCATAGTAGGAGAGTTTTTAGGAGAGAAAATGGTTGGTTCTTCTAAAATAACTTCATCACAAGTAGGGGACTCATCAATGGTTGGATTGTCTTGTTTATCTTGTATCAAATCATTGTCACAAATAGGAGAAATAGGAAAAGTAGTATTAGGCAATGTGTCAATAGTATCACACTTGTATCCAACAATTCCTTCCCTAGTAGGAGAGGTAGGTGAAGAGATAAAAATAGCATTCTCAAAACTCTCATTGATTTTATCTTCTAACACCAAAATATCTTCTTCACAACTAGGAGAGATATTGGGAGAAGACTGAGTTTGATTGTCATGATTATCCACCATTGTATTCTCTTTCAATAAAGCATTCTCATAAGTGTGAGGGATGAAATTTTTCTTTGCATGCTTAGAAAGATATGATACTAGCATTAGGTGACAAAGAATGAATAGTACTTATAACCATCTTATGCAATGTTGCAAGAATGTAAACAACGTATATCCAAAGATGAAAATTACTTTTGTCCAATTTATGTAAAGCTTCAAAAATGAAAACAATGTGTATCCAAAAATGAAAAGCACTTTTATTAAACTTATGTAAAGCTTCATGAATGTAAACATTATGTATGAAAAAGTGAAAAGTACTTTTATCCATATTATGCAAAGCTTCATGAATGTAAACATTTTAAGATCTGATGATTTTTGCTACTTAAATGATTTTGGAATGATTTAAAAATGACTACACTAAATGGATGATTTTGACCTAGATGCATAAAAAAAATTCCTAAAACTTTCCAGACTAATATAGTAGGTTACCAATAGGCCTAAGAAGTGCATAGGACCACAAAAAGCTCAAAAAAGTTGGTTTTTGTAGGCCTTCAAGGACTCATTTGTGTAGTGGTGAATGGGTACTAGTATGCTTTTATGGGAAACTCTGAATTTGATATTGAAGCTTAGGAACTATGAAAACTTGCTACCTTTTTAACCCTAACATGGACTCATTCTCCCTATGGAAAATGGGTCCTAGTATAAGAATTTTTAAAATTGAAAATTACAATTTCTATATTATTAGGTGTGTTTGATGTTTTAGGTTTCAAACTATAACTACTATAGAAATTTTTTATAGAATTTAATGTTTAAATGCAAGTGCAATGAAGGAAAAATGATGAACTATATGACACTTTTTGAAATAAAATTTTGATACAATTTTTCAATATGAATGATGAAAATCACACTAGTATGCAAACACTATGCAAAATTAGTCTATCATTATGCACTTTTTGTTGAATTTTTTGATTTAAATGAATGCAAAATGAAAGTTTACACCTAAAATGAAATGAAAACTAATGCAATTTTGACAACCCTAGATGAAATACAAACTAGTGCAATGCAATAGAAAATAATGAAAATCCTAGATCTAGGGTTTTAATGGACTCCAAGTTTTAGAATTTTGATGTACAAGGTCAGGTTCACCAAAATGAAATGAAGGAAAAAAGGTTTACCATAATGAAAGAAAATGATGAACCAATTATCACTCTATTTCATTCAATATGTAAGAAATAATGTGTAAATGAGTAACATAAATCAAACTTAGCCCAAATACTAGTAAAAAGGAAAGTTTTAATAGGGTTAAATGTTGTGTACCTATTACAAAAAGTGATTGTTCATGCTTCATTGAAGACTCAATTGCCCTATGGTGAATAGGTCTAAGATAGGGCTCCAAAAAATCTGCCAAAAAATTTGTTTCTAGGTTTCGTTCCTCTCAATTTGCACTCCCATATTCTAGTCGGGAACTATCAAAAAGTTAGAAATAAATCCTATAGCTCAATTTATATGATTTTTCAAGAAAGGTAACAACTTTTACAACTTTCTAACTTTCTCCAATTTTTCCCTCCAATTGATCTTCAACCTAAAACTTGCAATCACACATCAAAGAGAAAAAAATGTTGGTTATTAGGGAATAGGGGTTTTCGTTGGTCAAACCCCATTTTTGTAATTAAACCTTGAAATGAATAAAAGCATGAAGGTATGATGAATGGAAAAATTCAACTTCACAACTTAGCACACTTTATTTGAACCTTGGATAAATATACAATCTATTATGAAGTGGCCTCAATAAATGTAGATATTGATCATGAAACTTGATGTAAAACAATGCCTTGAATATGCTTGAATTGATCTTGAATGCAACATCAACACATTAGCTCAGACAACATGCATGATCCACTAAATATTTGAAATGATCAAATGAATCTTTATTTCTACAATAATCTTCAATACTCTTCCCTTAAATGCCTTAGAAATGCTCTCTTGATAATGCTCACTTGAATGCTCTTAAGATAGCTTGAATTACTAGGTGAAACTATGTGAAATAGCCTTGTATTTATACATATCTTATCATTAATTCCCAAAATTCAAATATCACAAGCCAACATTGAATAATGGATTTCAAATCATTAAAATATTGAAAAAACATATTCCAAGGAGGTGTCTTAGTTCTATGTGAGGACCCATTTTCCATGTGGTGAATGGCTCCTATGTCACTCACCTAAGACACACTTTGGACAATGAGAAATGTTATGCAAAATAAGGGTCTTAGGACCTGGTGAAGACCCATTCGCCATGTGGTGAATGGGTCCTAGGTCACCTACGTAGGACACACCATCTAAAATTAAGTGTTGTGTAATGGCATTTATGAATGTTTGGTTTTATCTTTCTAAACTTGTAATTAATTAGGATTGGATTTGAATTAAAGGGGACAAATAAGGCCAATTAACATCAATTAATTAATAAAGCCCTAGATTAGTGTGAAAGTGTAAAGGTACACTTTACAACACCCTAAATAAGGCACAATTAAGTCTATTTAGTCTAAAAGGGCCCTAAACATAATGTGAATGTGTAAAACACATTACAACACTAAATGAAGGAACCATTAAGCTAATTTTATTATTAATAATTCCCAAATTAAGGAAAAATGGATACTTTTTCCATTAACACAATTTGTGGCCTTATTAAAGGATATTTAGAAAGATCTATAATCGAAATTTCTATATTCCTATCAATCAATAAATTCAATTTATGAAGTAAATTAGACGATTGATGAGAATCATGGATTAACGCTTGGTCACGTAAATATTTATCCAATAATATATTGACTTGTGACTTTATGAGTGAGATAGTTTCTTTCTCTGAGTACACAGCTCTTATTTCAGCAATATACAAAGAAAGCGGATTGTTATGAATGGGAACTAAATTGGGAACTAAATTTAATAATTGTCCATATGTTATATTCTTATTTTTGATATGAATCCTTTCTATGTAAGAAGCTAATCTTTTTTTATAATTGAAACGAGGACGGTGTAAATAATCTAAAAATTCAAGTGTATTTGCTTTGCAAAAAGAAGCTCTCAATGAATTTTGATTAGATAGTTTTAAGGGATTTAACCAATTATCGAATATTGCCGAAAGACTAGATAATTCCATGTAACTTTTTCCATTATCGAATACGTCAATAATCAATTCATTTATCGGTTTATTCTTATCCAAACCTGATCGTACTAGTGTTTTTTGATTCATTCTCGGGGATTCAAGATTAGGAATTGATTTTTTTTCTCTTTGCGGATTGACAATCTCGTCCCAGATAATCTTATAAAATTGAATCTTGTCCGAGATAACCTTATAAATTTTATTCTCAAAAATTTTATTGGGATTTCCAAACCAACCCCAATGTTGAGTAGTCCATAACTCAATTGGATTGAACACTCTATTTTTGAAATTGTTTTGTTTGGAAATGGACAAAAGATATTCTAATCTTTGTTGAAAGTATTCGATCTGAATGGACAATACAAAAGTATTATTCTTTTTCTTGTCAAAAGTTCGAAGAATAGAGCGATTCAACCTTTTTTCTGACATATTCTCCAACTTGATGAATGCTGGGTAATTGCATCTTGCGTTACATTATTCAATTTTATCCAATTTGTTCGAATTGGATCTTTTAAATTGCACCTGCTAGTCCTCTGTCATGCTTCTCCTTGATCAATTTCACCCTCATTGAAATCCTTAGAATACACAATTGGTTTTCCTTGAACATCATATATTCTTGAATGAAATAGTCCAACCGTTGTCTCTAGTATGTTACTACTAGTTCCTTACATGCTCTCCATGCTTTGATAAAATCTAGACCATCCTAATACACATGCTTCATTTATTCAAAACCCAATACGTCTACTCTCATCTCTGTCAGCAAATAACTTCTTTTGCTCAATGCATCTGGAACTTTATTTGACTTTCCACTCCTATGCTTCAATACAAATGTATAGCTTTGTAAAAACTCAAACCATCTCATATGTCTCTGATTTAGTTTTGCTTGATTGTTCAAATACCATAAAGCTTGATGATTAGTATACAACAAAAATTCTTTAGGAAAAAAGTAATGTCTCCACTTCTTCAAGGCTTGAACTATGACATAGAATACCTGATCATAAACAAAATATTTTCTTCTGGTATCATTCAACTTCTCACTAAAATAGTATATAGGTCTTCCTTCTTGACTCAACACTACTCCTATTTCATTCTCATTTGCATCACAATCAACTTGAAATAATTTGTCAAAACATGGTAAGGCTAACACTAGTTGTGTTTTCATGTTTTGCTTCAACAATTCAAAAATCCTTTATGATCCAAATGTCCACTTAAATTATTTCCTATATCCTCTCATTTATTTTTTCATGGGTGTATAAATACTACTAAAAATTCTGATAAAATTCTAATAGAAACTAGCTAATCCATGGAATGATCTTACCTCTCTAATATTCATGGGTTTAGGCCACTCTACAATTGCTCTCACTTTCTCAAGATCCATCTTCAATCCTTTAAGAAAAATAAATAAATAAAAAATATATACCAACTCTTTCTTGATAAAGCTACACTTATTGACATTAATCAACAACTTCTCTTCCCTCAACCTCTACAATACTTGTTGGATGTGCCATAGATGTTCTTCTTGTTTCAATTATGAGTAAGTCTAGTGGTGTTGTCATTGATGTTTTCATTGATGTCAACACAATATAGGTTTTTGTAGGTTGTGCATGTATAGCTGAGATGTTGTTGAGATGTTGTGAGTACATGGACCTATCCTTATGATGGTTTTGAGAAAATTAATAAATAGTGAAGACAGAGTTGTGTGTGTGTTTGGAATGTGCTTTAGTTTGTGCTCCATATTTCTTTTGTGTTGATCATATGCTTGTGCGGATCTAAAGTGTTGTTTATCGACATATGTTGGTGATATATCCTAGATTGTAGCTTCTAGATTGATGGAAAGTGTAAGTTGTGTTCACCAATGTGTGAATTGGTTTGATAGAATTGTTTTTCTATGAATTGGGAGAAATGTTTCTACTTCACAGTTCTCTACTAAGTTGTTTCTAGTCTTGCAGATCTAGTAGAAGGTTTGCTAAGGTGATATCTATATTATGGAAAAGGTGTTCGTGGTTTGGTGCTCTGAGAGATGAGTTCCAAATCTTTTGTGTGTGCATGTACACTCTAGTTGAACTGGTGAGAAGTGTTTTGAGCTTGAAGTTTATTTTAGCTAATACAGATGAATCTGATGGTATCATAGATTTGTTTCAATGTGTGTTGAAATGTGTCATGTGACGTATATGTTATCTTCTTGGTATGGAAGAATGTACTTCAAAGTTCATTTGTGTTTTCATTAGGTTTGGCTGACCTGGTGTTCCAAGAAATTTTTTTGGGTCGTAGTTAAGTATTGGTGTGGTTCTCTCTCATTCCTTTCCACTGTAGTAATGTTGAGTTTTTGACCTAATTTGAATTTGTAAAAATGAAGCATGTATAGCCAACCTTAGAGAAATTTTCTAAGGTTGAAGTTGGTATAAATCCAGGTCGATATGCAAAGGATTAACATATACAAAGAAACAAAGTAAGCCACAAGAGAGAGAAGCAGAGTTGTGTGAAAGTGTATTGAGGTAGCAATACTTTAATGTGCTAGATTCTTGAAAGTGGTGAGCTGATGGTCCCTACAATCTCCTAATCAAGGCTACGGATGTGTGTAATTTTTTGTGGTGGATCTTTTTGTTATCTTTCGTATCTATAGGAAGTGAGCCTTCTTTTTGACAATGAGTCCTATCTATAGGCAGTGAGCCCTTGTATTCGAATAGTGACTCCTTTTTGGAAGTGAGCCCTTGGTAGTGACCCTCTTTGTATTTGGTTTTGCAATTACTTTATATTGTGAGCTAATTCTCACCATGGTTATTCACTTATTGGGTTTTACATGTAAAATCTAGTATTCATTATGTTTATTTTTCTTTCTGTTATTTGCATTTCATGTTCATACTTAATAATGAATTGAGTGGTTGTGAAATTGATAAGTGTGTGAAGTTTTATGTTTGAATTTGGTGACAACTAATTTACCCCCCCTCATAGTTGTCCTGGACCTTTCAACAATTGGTATCAAAGCTTTGGTTCCTTGGTGAAAAGATTAACTGCTTAAGGTAGATCCAATGGCACATAAGTTGGCGATCCTTACGTTTGATGGATCTCACTACAATGATTGGAAAGTGTAGATGAGAGGTTATATAATCTCCCTTGGTTACAAGACTTGGAAGGCTATTGAGATGAAGTATGTTGCTCCGACAAGTGGTCTCTCTATTGTTGATGAGATTTTTGCATATGAAGAAAATGAGAAAGCAAGGTATGTCATTTACAATGCTTTATCTTAGATGGAGCAAACAAAGATGATTTCTTTGGGCATTACTTATGAAGTTTGGAAAAATTTGGAAGATCTCTATGAAGGAAATGATAGAATAAAATTTACAAAGAAGCTAACAACAAAATGTAGATATGAAAATTTTAAAATGAAAGAAAGTGAAGATATTGCAAGCTATTTCTAGAGGGTTGATCTTGTAGCAAATGAAGTTAGTAATCAAGGGGGAACTTTGACAGATGAAGATATAATAGAGAAGATTCTAATTACCTTACTGGAGTGTTACAGTGATAAGGTCTCAGTTATTGAGGAAATGTATTATCCTAAGAAATATAATAAAGACCAGCTATTTGGCACCTTCACTGCATTTGATATGAGGAAGCTTGGAAAGAAAGAGGAGAAGACAAAATCGGTGTTTAAAGCTACAAAGACATAAAATGATCTAGAGAATGATAGTTCAAATGAATTGGAAGAAAAATTTACAAGGAAGCTGAAGAAAGGTACTGGTAAGTACAAAGGTATGTTACCTATTAAATATTTCAGTTGTGGAAATATTGGTCATTATGCTTCAAGATGTCTGAATAGAGCTATACATAAGAAGAACAAGGATGATAAAGAATGAAAGGATAAGAAGTACAAGAAGTTGTATTATGTTAAAGAAGATGTTGGAATCTCTCATGATGAATCTAATTTTGAGGATAATGATGATGAATGCTTGTTTCTAGCTTTAGAGAATAAATGTTTTTCTGCTAACCCTAGAAAATATGCAAGGGAAAGTGATTCAAAGAGTAAGAAGAATGAGAAGGAAGGTACTCTGGTTACTACATTTCATCCTAGATAGGATGAAGACTATTGAGTGATTGATAGTGGTTGCTCTAATCACATTACCAGAGATAAAAGTAAGTTCACTAAAATTGAAAAGTTTAATGGTGATTTAGTTATGTTTGGAGATGATTCTGGAGAAAATATTGTTGGGAAAGGAACAATTATTTTTTATGGGAAACACAGTACCGATGATGTCTATTATAATAAAAGGTTTATGGCATAATATTTTAAGTGTTGGTAAAATGTGTAGTGAAGTATTCAAGCTTTTGTTTAAGGATAAAACTTGTGAGATTAGGAAAGGGTCTGAAACTATGGTTGTTGCAGGGAAAAAAACATATTGTAACATCTATCAGCTTAAGGGTGTTGATGGTCAATGTCTTGTATCTCAAGTTAATGAGAGATGGCTATGGAACTAGGGGATGGGACATGTAAACTTTGATAACTTGATCAAGATCAGTTCAAGAGAGGTTGTTCGAGACCTACCTAAGATTACAAAGTCTAATATTGTGTGTAAGAGTTTTCAGTTAGGAAAGAAAATGAGAGGCAGTTTTAAAGGAAATGAGCTATCTACTACTAGAATATTGCAATTGGTTCATATTGACCTCTACGAACTTACAAGGATAGGAATACTTAATGGTGATAGCTACTTCATGCTTTTGATTGATGATTATTCAAGAATGACATGGGTTACATTTCTTAGAGAGAAGAATTAGGCTCTAGATAGATTAAAAGTGTTCAAGGCAATAGTAGAGAATGAAGTGAACTTGAGGATTAAATGCTTAAGGTCTGATAGAGATGGAGAATTTACTTCCAGTGAATTTAATACATTTTTTGAAGAGTATGACATAAAGATACACTTTTCTACTCCTAGAACTCCTTAGTAAAATGGAGTTGTTGAGAGAAAGAACCAGACTATGTAGGAGGATGCTAGAACTATGATGAAAGAATCAAATGTACCTAATGTATATTGGAGAGAGGAAATCCACACTATTGTTTGCATTCATAACCAATTTCAAATCATAGCTAACAACACTAAGACTCCTTATGAGTTGTGGACTAGTAAAATTACTATAGTATAGTACTTTAAGGTATTTGGAAGCAAATGTTACATTAAAAGAGATGATGAGAACCTTGGAAAGTTTGATGCTAGATCTGATGAAGGTATTTCCCTTAGGTATTCAACTAGTAGCAAAGCATACAAATGCTTTAGTAAAATAGTGAGGAAAATTGTTGAGAGTACAAATGTGAAGGTTGATGAAGAAGTGCA